>JAODAL010040394.1:0-36953 GCA_025379985.1 Phyllomedusa bahiana
AAAAATTTTTCTTCACAGAGAAACCTCTAATATTAGCTGTGATCCTTACAATTTAGTTAGATTAGAGATTGGAAGATTTTATATAGTTAGGTAGAGAATTTTAAAGGAGCATCTACCGCTATAAAGTCACGGGGAGCGGAGGAGGGGCCCCCGCGGGCGAACACAGACAAGCTCTAGAAAGAATACTGGATAAAGTTCACGAAGACTTAGTGTAGACATTGCACTGCAATAGCTTTATTATTAACAGTTTTCTATTGAAATATTTCCTGGATATTGGGCAGCCTGAACTTATAGGATACACATCTTTTCTAGTAACTGCAGGTCTCTTTGTTAGGTGCAAACTCCACTTATATTATCAGTATACATTTCAGATAGGTGTTTTTTTTTTCAATTTTGCCCATTCCACCTTTGTTGATATATCCACCTTCCACTTAAATTTGAATCCAGCTATTTTATAGTCACCACAGGTGAATTGAAAGGTGTCAAAAATATCTTGTATTATACGAATCATAACAGATACGTGTTTTTTTGACTTTGGCGCATTACAGCCTTGTTCATTGAGGCGACTTGCACTTAAATTTGAATAAAGCAATTTTATAGTCACCACAGGTGAATTGATAGGTGCCAAAAATACCTTGTATTATCCGAATACATTTCAGATACGTGTTTTTTCACTTTGGCGCAGGCCAGCTTTGTTGATTGATCTACTTTGCAGTTACACTCACCGGCCACTTTATTAGGTACACCTGTCCAACTGCTCGTTAACACTTAATTTCTAATCAGCCAATCACATGGCGGCAACTCAGTGCATTTAGGCATGTAGACATGGTCAAGACAATCTCCTGCAGTTCAAACCGAGCATCAGTATGGGGAAGAAAGGTGAACATGGCATGGTTGTTGGTGCCAGAAGGGCTGGTCTGAGTATTTCAGAAACTGATGATCTCCTGGGATTTTCACGCACAACCATCTCTAGGGTTTACAGAGAATGGTCCGAAAAAGAAAAAACATCCAGTGAGCGGCAGTCCTGTGGGCGGAAATGCCTTGTGATGCCAGAGGTCAAAGGAGAATGGGCAGACTGGTTCGAGCTGATAGAAAGGCAACAGTGACTCAAATAGCCACCCGTCACAACCAAGGTAGGCAGAAGAGCATCTCTGAACGCACAGTACGGCGAACTTTGAGGCAGATGGGCTACAGCAGCAGAAGACCACACCGGGTGCCACTCCTTTCAGCTAAGAACAGGAAACTGCGGCTCCAATTTGCCCAAGCTCATCGAAATTGGACAGTAGAAGATTGGAAAAAAACGTTGCCCCGGTCTGATGTAGTCTTGATTTCTGCTGCGACATTCGGATGGTAGGGTCAGAATTTGGCGTCAACAACATGAAAGCATGGATCCATCCTGCCTTGATCAAGGGGTTTCGGGGCGGGGGGGTGGGGTTTTGGTGTCTTTGGTTTTGGGAATTTTTTTCTTGGCACTTTTTGGGCCCCCTTGGTACCAATTGAGCATCGTTTTGGAAAACACCTTGGGGAATCTATGACAAAATTGGGGCAGTTCTAAAGGGGCCAAAAAAGGGGGCCCCCAAACCTTTTACTAAGGGTTTTAACCTAAAAAAGTGGCCGGATGGTGTATATTTGAACCCAAGCAATTTTTTTTTGATTTGAGGGGGTTTTTTGGGAAAAAGGCTGTGTTTTCCCCGTTTTTTTAATAAGACCCTTTTCCCAAAAACCTTTTTCCATCCCTTCTAAAATTTTTTATATTTCTAAAACATGGAGCAAAATTTCAGGGGGGAAAGCGAGCAAAAGGGGGGGGGTTAGGACATGGAGGTAGAGGTACTAGGAAGGGAAGGTGCCCCTTTCCCAGTTTGCCAAAAAACCAAAAACCAAGGGCACCCCCACCCGGTTTCGCCCTTTGAAGGACCGTCGGGCCTGTCATCGCTGGGTCGGGCCCCCGTGAATCCCCAGAAACAAACCAGCGTCCCCAAAAGTCCTTCAGGGGGAAATTTGAAAACCTGCACCCAGCAAAATTTGTCATGTTTTGTTTTTTTGGGGGGGAATTTTTTGCTTTGTAAATGCAGTTTGACAACAGGTCCAATTGAAAAAAATGTTTTTCTAACAGACTTTTTGTTTTTTTCCCAAATTTTCAAGAGGGGCCAAGGGGTTTGGTGCTTCAAAAACAGGAATGGGTTGGGGACACTGTTAATGGACACATATTGAAAAAAATGACTTTTTTTGCAAGATCTTTAACTTTGCTTTCAATTCCCCGAAATTTTAAAAACCCATTTAATACAATTTTAAAAAAAAAAAAACAAAGACATGGTGGGATTCCCTTTCCCATTTTAAAAAAATGTGTTTCTTGAAATTTAAAATACTTTAAAAAACTTGGGATGTAAAAAAGTGGAAAAAAAAAACCTCTGGGAAATTTTTACAAGGGAGGAAAAAAAATTGACCAGGGTGTAAGGTTTTTTCAGGGACATGGGGGGTGGGCACGGGCAAGGGAAAAAAAGTTTCAGAGACAATTTTCTCCCACGTTGAGTTTTAAAAAGAGAAAAAGAAAACCAAGAAAAAGGGGACCTGGGGTTTAACGGACGTTAACCCCCGTATTTCAAGTGAAGCTCAATTGGGCCCCCAAATCAAAACCCGGAAAGGGGCCCGCACTTTCCCATTACAGGGGCAGTAATTTATTTTAAACAAAAAAGGTGGTTGAAGGGCTCCTTTTTTTCCGGGGGACTTTTAATCTGGGGTTTATGAAAATTGGGGGTAATGCGTGGCCCAGGACAGGTTAGTTTAATGTCCAGTGAAACCTTAAAAAAAGGTTGGGTTTAAAGGGCTCCTTTTCCCCGGGACATTTTAATTTGGTGGTTTAAAACGGGTTTTAAAGGGTTTATAAATGCGGGGTCCAAGGGGGGGGAGTTTTTAAGCAATGGTCCAGTGAAACTAAAATGTAGTTTTTAAAGACCCCCTTTTTTCCGCCCCTTTTTTTTAAATTTGGGGGCATGAAATTTTTGGGGGGGGATGCTGTTTGGGGGCCCGGGCAGGGGATAATTCCCAAAGTCCCGTGAAACTAAAATGGTTGGGTTTAAAAGGGTCCCTTTTTCCCCACTTTTTTAAAACTGGGGGCAACAGGTTTTGGGGTCATGCTGTGGGCCCCGGGCCCGGGTTTTGTCAAAGTCCCGGAAACTAAAATGGGGGTTGGAAAATTTCCCTTTTTTCCCGGGACTTTTGAATCGGGGGGCAGAAGGGTTTTAAGGTCATTCTGCGGCAGGAAATTTTAGTCAATGCCAGTAAAACAAAAATGGTGGTTGAAAGACTCCTTTTTCCGGGGCACTTTAAAATCGGGGGGGTCATGCAGGTTTGGGGCTCATGCTGTGGCCCAGGAAATGTTAGTCAATGCCCATTCAACTAAAATGGTGGTTAAAAGGCCCCTTTTTTCCCGGGGACTTTTAAATCGGGGGTCATGAGGTTTGGGGCTCAGCGCTTTCCAGGCGGGGTATTCAATGCCAGTTCAAGAAGATGAGGGTTTTCAAATCATACTCCCTTTGGCAATTTTTAATTTTGGGTGATGAGGTTTAAGGTCATGTTGTGGTAAAAAAGGGGATAGTAATGTTTGTGTGTTTTTTTTCTGTGGTTTTTTTATAACATAGGTGTGTTCCCTAAATGTAGCACTACCATTTGACTGTTGTGGATGTTAACCCCAGCTTCTCCAGCCCTGTTTGGGTGAAAGAATGAAGGTGTTTTTTGCTCTCCCATAACTTTAATGGTCATCGCCAAAATCGACGCCACTATCGATACCCGTCGATGATGGCGCTATCGCCATGCCCGTGACGATTGGCCAACCAATCGTCAACACTATCATGTGTCATCGTACAGCGAAGGCATTGCGATGTTCCACAATGGGGAGCATGTGGAGGGGGGAAATTTCCCAGGTTTTGCCACGTCAACAAGGAAGGGGAGGGGAGAAGGGCTGACGCTGAACGCACCAGGGGGGGGACAAAGCAGGGTGCGAACGGTGGATGTGTGAGCTCAGCCCTCGACCCTTTCCTCAGCGGGGCAGCCCAGGCCCGGGATGTTTTAGAAATTTCGGGAACGACGAGGGTTTTTTTTCGTGTGGCCAGGCAAGGGATGCGCTCAGCCAAACGACTTAAGGGGGGCCAGAGATTTCGACCCATTATTACCCCACCTTCCCGCCAAGGTTTCTTGTCACAAGCATGTGGTCTCTTTTGCAAAGGGCCCGTCACAGTCCTCCCCTGTGTTTTGATGGTCCCCAAGAAGATTAATTTCAAACGGCCGGGGTTTCTTGAACACGTGAGGCACCATGGCCCTTGGGGGAAAGAACCCTGCACCACCCCTGGGTTTTTTAAGAGCGTGGCCGACCCCTGAAGCCCCCCGTTACCATGGAGAATCCACCAGTCCCCAGTGAGCTGTCAGAGATTAGCGTCCCTGCCGTGCTTAAGCCCATGTATCGGTGGTGAGAGTAAAATTTTGCGGACACAGATGAGAAAACGCCTTAAAAATTTTAAAAGCCCAAGGGGCTGGCCAGGGCGGGGACGCTTTTTTGAAAAGAATAGCCTACTTGGAATTTTATTGGGGGCAGGAAAGAACCAGACGTGGGGGGAAAACCCTCTGTGTCCACCAGAAAGGAAAGGGGAAAATTTCCAAGGGCCCAAAAGCCCGGCAATGCGACTTTTAGGCTTTTGGCTTTGGGATGGTTTGGGTTTTTAAAATGTTTTTTTCTCCCCCAAACCCGGTAGAAGAAGGCTGGCTGCTAGATGGCCGCTGTACGGCGTCATCAAACTGGGGAAGGAGAAGGGGTAGGATGGGGTTTTGGGGTGCTGAAAGGGAATGGGGAGGGGAGGCTGAAACAAGGCGATCCTTGTATGACCTGAGAGAATGGGGAGCTCAGGAAGCTTGGTTATGGTGGAGTAGGGGGGAACAGGGGGGACGTGGTTGGAAGCATGGGATCGGGGGTGGCCTTTTTTGGCCAAGGTTTTCCCCCCATTCAATTCAAGCTTTGCTGCAGTGATTAGACTGTTGGTGGTGGTTTTTAAAAACCTAAATTTTCCCTTTTACGGGTGCGTTTTTCGGCAAAGGGGCATATGACATCGCAGGTAAAGGGCTTTCTCAAAAAAAGGGCCCCGGCTTGGAGTGGGACCCTTTTTAAAAGGTGAAACGAGGAGCGGGTTTCGCTGATCGTGGCTTTGGGAAAAAATCTCAGCGGAATTGTGCGACCGCACTTCCCCTTTTTTAGGCCGGACCCTACTGACAATACCCCCTGTCTTCCTCCCGTCCATGATGAAGGCTCAAAGAAATTTTTGCGAAAAAAACTTTTGGGCCCACAAAAGGGCGTCATCATCATTATCAACACAGGTGAGTTCCTCGTCCTGACATTCTGCATCCAGGAGCTGCGGGCTACAAGCAACAGGCACTGCAAGACATTGCCAACCGCCTGGGATTTTTGCTGATTGACCGGCTTCCTTCTCCTCCTCTGATGGCATCAGCGATTGGGCATCAAAGCAGACAAAATCATCCTCTTTGGTCTCTTGATCTTTTGAAATGCCTTCTGACCTCAACCGCTTTTTGTCATCAAAGAAGTCTTCAGAAAATGGATTATCCACCGTGGTGGGTACACAAATTGACATTTGGGCTGCCTTTGCTTCATGTTGGACAGATGCTGACGATGATGATGACGACATTTGTGGCCGTGACTGGGAGGACGAGGAGGTAAGACTGCTGGATGCGGGTTGTATTAACCACTGAAGACGCTGTTCGTTACTGAGATTTGCAGGACCCTGACCCAGCAATAACAGGCCTGGAGGTCCTGCAACCGATGATCCGCTGACTTGCGTGTTGTCGCCAGCACTGGAAGGAGAACCTTCTCTCGTATCTCTACCTCCATGTCCGACACCCCTCTTTGCTCGCTTACCACCTGCATTTCCCTCCATGTTCAGAAAGATAAAAATGTAATAAGGTATGGAAGAGTTTTTCAAAGTCTCTTATTGAAAGACGGTAATTCACAGCTATTCTTAAATCCCTCTAATTTCCAACAGCCAACTAGGATTAGAAACAGAATTGTTTCTATCGAATACCTGTGAAATGCGGTCTGGTGGAAGAACTGTAATACCAAATCAACAGTGTTCTTGCTTCAGTCCCAGGGATTTACAACTGCCCAGTAGGACTAGGAATTGATAGTTGTCAGCAAACTATCATACAACTGCGCTATCTGCGCCAAACTGAGATTCACCGGGCGCAATAAAACTATTAAAAAGTTACACGGATGAGAAATGCGTTTTTTGCAGCAATGACACACGAGAAGAGTTACTAGAAAATTTCTATATCCTAATGTAAGTACAAGGTTGCTCTTTGAATAAAACTGGGCTGCACCAAAGTGAAAAACAGCTATTTAAATTTGTTTACGGATAGGAAAAGTTGGTTTTTGCACCAATGAAATACACCAGCAGTTACTAGAAAATTTCTTTATCTTAATGTAAGTACAAGGTGGCTTTTTGAACGAAACTGGGCTGCACAAAAGTGAAAAACAGCTATTTAAGATTTGTACGGATAAGAAAAGGTAGTTTTTGCACCAATGAAATACACCAGCAGTTACTAGAAAATGTCTGTATCCTAATGGAAGTACAATGTGGCACTTTGAACAAAACTGGGCTGCACCAAAGTGAAAAACAGCTATTTAAAAGTTACACAAATAAGAAAAGGTGGTTATTGCACCAATAAAATACACCAGCAGTTACTAATGTAAGTACAAGGTGGCTTTTTGAACGAAACTGGGCTGCACAAAAGTGAAAATCAGCTATTTAAAATTTATACGGATAAGAAAAGGGGGTTTTTGCACCAATGAAATACACAAGCATTTACTAGAAAATTTCTGTATCATAATGTAAGAACTAGATGGCTCTTTGAACAAAACTGGGCTGCACCAATGTGAAAAACAGCTATTTAAAATTTATACAAATAAGAAAAGGTGGTTATTGCACCAATGAAATACACCAGCAATTACTAGAAAATTTCTGTATCATAATGTAAGTACTAGGTGGCTCTTTGAACAAAACTGGGCTGCACCAAAGTGAAAAACAGCTATTTTGAATTTATACGGATAAGAAAAGGTGGTTTTTGCACAAATGAAATACACCGGCAGTTACTAAAATATTTCTCTACCCTAATTTAAGTACAAGGTGGCTCTTTGAACAAAACTGGGCTTAACCTAAGTAAAAAACAGCTATTTAAAAGTTATACAAATAAGAAAAGGTGGTTATTGCACCAATAATATACACCAGCAGTTACTAGAAAATTTCTGTATCATTATGTAAGTACGGGGTGGCTCTTTGAACAAAACTTGGCTGCAAAAAATAAAAGGTACTTTTTGACCTCCAGTGCTAGGTATGTTGGGCTAAAAGTGGTAAAAAATGCCATTTCAATGCAGGTTCAAAGCAGAGTCTGGGCTGCACAATTTACACCCTCCTTTCAAAAGCCTGCTTGCCTGTCTGTCTGTGTTCGTCCGCATCCTCCCCTCCCCCCGTGACTGTACAGTGCTATATGCTTCTTAAAAAGTCTCTGTCTAACTAAGAACTGAAATTCTCTAATCTACCTATATTCTAATGTTCACAGCTAAAAGCATAGTTGTCTGTATGAATAAAGAGAAGAACTGTGTCTCTGAGCTGTATTGAGAGAGACCTAGCACACATCCTGCTCTAGTGAGAGGCACTGAAACACTGATGCTGAACAGGAAACGCTATTCTTTGCAAAACAAGGTCATGTGATTTTTCCAGCCAATGACAACCATACACATCACAGTCATGACGTCGCACACCCAGCTTACCCTGCTCTATGCTCTAAGCTGATTTGCTGGACGCCAAAATGACAGGAAGTGCCGAAAATGGCGTGATAGTAATAGATTATCTGCAGATTGTCACCTAAAATATTGCGTGATCGGAAATTACCGATCAGCCTCAAAATCGTGCCAATTTCAACTTTGTCGATTATAATCGCTCATCCCTAGTTGGGATCTGGAGACATCTAGCAGATGTTCTCTGGCCTGAGTTGTTCAAAATATAATTGGTATCACGTAATTTCTCCCAAGTATATGGTGGAGATACTTCTTTAATTTTTATGAGAATCAAAAAAAATCATTTGTCCAACTAGAGGAGGAGACATACATAAAAAATTGTTGAGCTGTGATGCATGGTGGATTTATCACTTAGAAACGAGAACACCTTTTGCGCTTAATGGTAGACAAGATATCATGTATCAGTATTGAAGCTTTTGATTTAGTTTGTCAGTATTTTTTAGGAAATTATTTTAATATGTCTTGCCATTATATGCAGGGTTAGCTAAGATAATAGTCTGATGAATATTTGTGTCCATATATCCATGTAGGGAGAATAATTAGCTTGTCTTAATAATGTTACACAAACACAATTGATGATCCATGTCTTGCTGCCAGGTGAGCCAGGAAGTAATAGAAATAGAGGTTCCGGTGCATTTTAGTGGTGTGGGTATATGACTAAGGATACGATGTCTCTGAAACAAGTCAGCGTATTTATAACTTGATAATTTTTACTATGTATTTCTTGAGTATGTAATTGTCTTTGGCTGTTATTTTTTAACCATATGGAATAAAAGTATGTTCTATCACTTATCCTGCGGAGGTGAAATTAGTCACTTTTTCATTTGAAAAGGCAGTGTTTTATAGTCTACAAGTTTCACCATTATAAAAGTGTCCCTAACAGTCACTACTTGATCCAAAAATGTCTCTCACCAATAGGTACTATTTTATTCATTTAAATAGCACTGGTATACACTTTATAGAGATTATAATTTACTTTGGTGCAAAATTTAAACTTAAGATTAATTTATCCTTATCTAGGGGAAACCAGAGTACTAGTAGGAAGTCACCTTGCAGATGTTGTTCATTTTAGGGTTTGAACCCAGGACCCCAGCGCTATAAGTCAACAGAGGTAACCACTGAGCCACCAGGGACAAAAGCCTTTATAGGTGTTCAGATATTTTCATTCAAAATAATTTCTGGTGCTAGGTGATCTGATTTTCCTTAAATATTAGCTCAACATTGGACTGAATAATGTCTAAGGAAAATCAGATCATCCATCACCACAAATTCAACTTAACTGCTCTAGTATTCAGATCTTACTACAAATAAAACATCACCATATTTCAAGCTTTGACTGCTGTAAATCATATAATCTGTTTAATATAAACATTGGGTCTTATGTATGAAAACTGTCTAGCAGTAAGACTATCTTTGCTGCCCATAACAACCAATCAGAGGTCAGCTTTCACTCCATGTAATGTTCTGGAAAAATAAAAGCTGGGCTCTGATAGGTTGCTGTGGGCAACAAAGACAGTCTTACTGCTAGACAGTTTTTATACATACGGACCAATCATATTTATGATTCATTCATGCTCAAAATGTATCTATTGGATCTATAAATCACCTATGTAAATATTTGCAAACTGTGTCTCCATTGCCATATTTGTTGGTAAAAAAAAATTTGGAAAACAAACTTATTATACAGCTCTGGGTCAAATTCATCATGGGTAGGGATGCAGAACTTCAGTACGAAGTAACCTTTCACAAGACCAGGAACCAGCACGTGCTTGCAATATAGAGCAGAATTAAAGCGAGGAGAGGGAAGCAAAAATCCACTCAAGAAACTATACTTGAATGTCTTTAAGTGCAATTGGTACTGTGTGTAAGAACACTTCATTACACTGCTGTGTCATGGAAGCCTTAAGAATAATTTTTCCGTTTTCTTTGAAAAACTAAAAAGGCTTTCAAAAACAATGGACACTGCAAAAAGAAAGCCAAATTGTGATCAACTAAAATAATAAAAACATGTTTATTCTATTTTGCTGTTTTGGCTTTCATTTATTTTTAGGTTTTTTTTGTGACTAAAATGAAAACTTGTAAATAATGACCAATTTGTCAGGGTATTAAAGCAAAGCATAATCTCTGACTATTTCACAACACTGTTTTAATATCTTATTGTTAGCACCATTAACTGTAAAACTGAGTATTATTTTATTGCTTGGGGTTTTTTAATTTTTACATTAACAAATTAGTAAACGCACACAGAATTCTCTGGCTTTAAAAGTTACATTTCTGTATCCAAATAGTTGCAGCTTAACTCTCTATGGCTTCTTTCTGTATCTCTTCAGCTTGTTTTTCTTTTTTTTGCATTACTGTTTTGGTTATGTTGCATTTGGTATTTCATATCTGTAGATCCATGGTGATGACACAGAATAAAGATACACCCAAACCTAGAGGTACACATTTTAACATCAAATACAAAAGCTACTATGCACATAAAATGTTTCATTAATTTTTTTTTCAGTCTTATGGGTTGTTAAACAGACATGCCAAATGAATATGATTGGTGATAGGTAGTGGTACTCAAATCTGTTCCAAACTTCCAAACAAAACTTGGGAAAAAACTTGGGTTAGGATATTAGGTTTCAATGACTGGATTTACACATTTCCTGGCAATCATGGTCTCACTTACGGTGCTTTTGCCCTGACGTTTTTTCTGACATAACTTTCAGTTCAATGTCACATATGTAACCCTACTTTACTCTGTAAAGTAATCAACACTATAGAGGGTAATGTTCTATTACAAAGAGATCTGTATAAGTTGGAGGCCTGGGCAGAGAAGTGGTAGATGAGGTTTAATGTGGATAAATGCAAGGTTGTGCACATGGAAAAATCCATTCCATGATTACCTGTTCAACGGAAAACTGCTGGGTAAAAGTGACTTGGAGATGGATTTGGGAATCCTAGTGGACAGTAAATTTAATTGTAGCAGCCAGTGTCAGGCAGCAGCTGCCAAGGCAAACAGGATCATGGGGTGTATTAAAAGGGGCATGGATACAAACGATGAGAACATCATTCTCCCTTTATACAAATCCATGGTCAGACCACACATGGAGTATTGTATACAGTTTTTGGCACCAGTGCTCAGGAAAGATATTGTAGAGATTGAACAGGTACAAAGGTGGACATCAAAAACAATAAAAGGATTGGGTGGACTGCAATACACAGAAAGATTATCAAGATTAGGGTTATTTAGTTTGGAGTCAGTAAATATGTTTAATTTATCATGGGTCAATATAGAGATCTCTCCCAAGATCTATTTATACCCAGGATTGCATCCAGAACAAAGAGGCATCCTCTATATCTTGAGGAAAAAAGTTTCTACATGAGTATAGAAAGGGATTCTTTACTGTAAGAGCAGTGAGACTGTGGAACTCTCTGCCAGAGGAACTTGTCATGGTGAATTCACTAATAGATAATAATATAACAAGATATACTGATTAGTATACTGGAGAAAGGTCGTTGATCCAGGGATTTATTCTGATTGCCAGATGGGAGTCGGGAAGGAATTTGTTCCCTAAAATGAGGACAATTGGCTTCTATGTGATGTTGCCTTGCTCTGGATCAACGCATAGCACTATAAGCTGATCTGGATGGACATCAGCCTTTTTCGGCCTTACAAATTGTGTATTTTCTTTTTCACTTTTACCACGTCTCAGTGTTCTAGAATACTTAGGTAACATGGGTCAAAATGTAAACTTCTGTAAACTTTTGTTTTCAACTGTAAATCTATAGAAATCAGAATAAAACTTAGCAGTTTTACATACACTATATAAAAAGACACATATGCACATTTTTCTCATTATCTGACATGAAATCAGAATAAACCTTAACTGTTTTAGTTCAATCATTATTACCAAAATTATTTAAATTTGCCAAATGCCAGAATAATGAGAAAGAGATAATTATTTAACACATTTTTATTACTTTCTGCAAAGTCAAAAGTTTACATACACTAGGATTACTATGCCTTTAAACAATTTGGAACAGCCCATATGATGTCATATCCTTGGAAGATTCTTGAAAGGTTTATTGGCAACATCTGAGATAATTAAAGACACAGCCATGGATGTATTTTAGGGCACACCAGAAACATACTGTTTCTGTGTGTAACATCATAGGAAAGTCTAAAGAAATCAGCCAAGATATCAGGAAGAGAATTGTGGATTTGCACAAGTCTGGATCATCCTTGAGTGCAATTTCCTGATACCTGAAGGCGCCTTGTTCATCTGTACAAACAATTATATGCAAGTACAAACAAGATGGCAATGTCCATCCATCATACCGCTCAGGAATGAGATGGGTTCTGGTTCTCAGAGATGAACGTGCTTTGGTCTGACATGCATATCAACCCAAGAAAAAAAGCAAAAGACCTTGTGAAGATGCTGGCGGAAGCTGGTAAAATTGTGTCATTATCTACAGTGAAATGAGTACAGTATTAACATGGGCTGAAAAACCACTCTTCCAGGAAGAAGTCATTACTCTAAAAGAAATATATAAAAGACAGATTAATGTTTGAAAAGGCACACAGGAACAAAGATCTGAATTTTTGGAGACATGTCTTGTGGTCTGACGAAAATAAAATGGGACTGTTTGGCCATAATGACCATTGTTATGTTTGGATTAAAAAGGGAGAATCTTGAAAGCCTAAAATCACCATTCCAATTGTGAAACACAGCATCATGTTTGGGGTTGTTTTGCTGCAGGAGGGACTGGTGCACTTCACAAAATAGATGGCATCATGAGGAAAGAAGATTATGTGGCAATACTGAAGCAACATCTCAAGATATCAGACAGGAAGTTAAAGCTATAAGGCAGAAATGGGTCTTCCAAATGGACAATGACCCGAAGCATACTGCCAAACTGGTTACAAAATGGCTTAAGGAATGACCAAGGCAATATTTTGAAAATGTGAAAATGTGTGGGCAAAACTGAAAAGGCAGGTGCAAGCAAGGGGACCTACAAACATGGCTCAATTAGACCAGTTCTTTTAGGAGGAATTGGCCAAAATCCCCACCAACTATTGAGAGAAGTTTGTGGAAGGATATCCAAAATGTTTGACTCAAGTCATACAGTTCAAGGGCAATGCTACCAAATTCTAACGTAATGTAGGTAAACTTTTGACTTTGTAAAAAAGTAATAAAAATGCCTTAAAAATCTCTCTCTCTCATTATTCTGACATTTGGCAAATATAAATACTTTTGGTTCCTAATTGACCTAAAACGGATAAGGTTTATTCTGATCTCATGTCAGATAGTGAGAAAAACGTGCATGTGTGTCTTTTTATATATTGTATGTAAACTTCTGGTTTCAACTATATATATTTATTTTTAGATTTTTTTTATGGCATACTATGAGCCACATATCCTTTGCTGTTTGTTTGGAAGTTACCTGTATAGAAGCATATTGTGCTCAGAATAAAGATGATGATTGCAAGAGACATATTCAGTTTTAGAATCACTAATGACCTGAAGCATCAATCAAGTCCCATCTCAAGGCAGATGGTTATTTGTTTTTACTTCCATCCCTCTTTCCTCTCCTCCTCCTAAACTTTTTGCAGAGTGTTTTTACTGCTGACATGTACCACATCTGACAACCCTGCTCCTCCAACCTACCTTCCAAAAGGCTATTATGGAATTCACTAACAAGTGACATGAATCTGAGCAGGAAGCAACACATGGCGGCAGCCATAGCGAATGCTATTTACAGTGCACCCTGCAGTTTCAAGACCATTTTGCTCTCCTGATTCTTATTTCCTGAAATGGTAAACCATTTAGGTTAGGATTCTGAAAATGTGGCAGAGGTAAAAAGTCCACACAGTGCCCAATACAGGCACATACTGTGGAATTGTATCCCAGAGTGAGATGTAGCATGCATAAGCATTTCACTGGAGTAAACACTTGGGGTGACATGTATGAATGGGGCTGCGCCAGAATTCTGTTGGACTTTAAGCCCAAAAACTGTTGCAGCCCTGTTCTCTAGATGTGTGAGCAGACGCACTCTGAAATTAGGCGCCCTTCTAAAGCACTCCAAAATTAGGCGCCCCTTTGTAAAGCGTCCAAGATGTGGGGGTGTTCTCGGGGCGTGTCGCACGACAACCGTATGATTCTACACATTTATGAATCTTTGACGTCAAACCTGGGAGCATAACAGAACAGCCAGACCAGGTTAAAGGTGGTCTGCCTGAGTCAGTCTTGTTGCATTGACACTACACTGCGCCTGTATATGTGAACTGCAGAAGAACAGGTTCATACATTCTGCCAAATTCTACACTACTAATGCGCACAATACAATTGAGGTGTGGGCGCCAAAGTTCATACATGTCGCCGTTGGAGTACTTCTGACATGTACTTCTGATGGAAGGCACCTGATACAATGTGAATAGAGGAACAGTAAAGCACAGTTCTAAAAATATGCTCAAAAAAAAAAAAAAACAGGGCTTCTTGAATAACCAAATGTTTAATAAATTATTATTGTTGGTATTACTATAATTAGTAGTAGTAGTAGAAGAAGTAGTAGCAGTGGTAGTAGTAGTAATTGTAGTAATAATATAAAAAAGTATTATTTATGAAAGGGGTTGTCTCACTACATTGATTCATCTTACCTCAGTCCTGTTTTCTTGGTTTCATTTTAAATTCAGGGGCGTGTTTACTGGATTCTACTAGGCTGCAGTAGAAGCCAGGTCTGTAGCTATAGCAACCAGTGCTGGCAGCCTATCATAAGTGATTGAACAGGTCTGTAGCTATAACATCCTGAGTAGCTAATGCAGCCCATACTAGGGGATATCTAGGAATAGGTAGAACTCTGTTAATTGACACATTTTTCAAAGTGACTTGTTCTTGCAAGATCTTTAACATAAAAAGCAATCCTTGTAGTGAGACAACCCCTTTGATGTTTAAAAAAAACTTACATGAAAGGTGTATTCCTATCTCAAAGATCATATTTACAATTATCCCTAATGTAAAGTTATGTGTTTGTAATTAGTAGTGATGAGCGATTACGTTGACTATCGTCATCGGGTCGATAGTCGATATCGGCAATTACCAAGACGATTTCCGATAGTCGATAATAGATTATCGCCGATCACCATTAAAGTCTATGGGAGAGCAACAACACCTTCATTCTTACACCCAAACAGGGCTGGAGAAGCTGGAATTAACATCCACAACAGTCAAATGGATACGTGTTACATCTTAGGCAACACACTTAGGTTATAAAAGCCACAGAAAAAAACCCACAGACCATTCACTATCCCTGTCTTGTACCACAGCATGACCCTTAAACCTGCATCACCCACAAATTAAAAAGTGCCAGAAGGCAGTATGATTTGAACCATCATTTTACTTGAACTGGACATTGAATATCCCTGTCCTGGAACGCAGCATGAGCCCCAAACCTGCATGACCCCAAGATTTAAAAATGCCCGGAAAAAGGAGTCTTTCAACCACCATTTTAGTTGAACTGGACATTGACTATACCTGTCCTGGGCCACAGCATGAGCCCCAAACCTGCATGACCCCCAGATTTAAAAAGTGCCGCAAAAAGGAGTCTTTCAACCACCATTTTAGTTTCACTGGACATTGACTATATCTGTCCTGTACCACAGAATGACCATTAAACCTGTCTGACCCACAGATTTAAAAGTGCTGGGAAAAGGAGTCTTTGAACCACCATTTTAGTTTCACTGGACATTGACTATACCTGTCCTGGGCCACAGCATGAGCCCCAAACCTGCATGACCCCCAGATTTAAAAAGTGCCGCAAAAAGGAGTCTTTCAACCACCATTTTAGTTTCACTGGACATTGACTATATCTGTCCTGTACCGCAGAAATTGCCTTTAAACCCTTGTCAAACCCACAGTTTAAAAAAAGTGGGGGAAAAAGGAGTTTTTTAAAACCCCCCTTTTTTATTTTCCCACTGGCCCATTGACTTACCCTGCCCGGGGGCCACAGAATGACCCCCAAACCTGTCTGACCCACAATTAAAAAGTCCCGGGAAAAAGGATTTCCCCAAAACCACCTTTTTATTGAACTGGACATTGACTATCCCCGTCCTGGACCAGAAATGCCATCAAACCTGTCTTCCCACAGATTAAAAAGTCCCGGGAAAAAAGGAGTCTTTGAACCACCCATTTTATTTTCACGGGGACATTAATATACCTGTCCTGGGCCACAGCATGACCCCCAAAAACCCTGTTTTACCCACAAAATTAAAAAGTGGGAAATATAAATTTCCTCTAAACCCACCTTTTTTAGTTTCCTGGACATTGATTTATGCCTGTCCTGGACCAATAAGGACCATAAAAAACTGCCCTGCCCACAGTTTAAAAAGTGGGGGAAAAAAGGGGGTTTTTTGAAAAACCATTTTATTTTTCACGGGACATAGACACCCCTGCCCCCGAGGGACACCCATGACCCCCACCATTTTATTTTCACGGACATAGACTTTTCCCTGTCCTGAGCCACAGCATGAGCCCCAAACCGCATGCCCCCCCATTTTAAAAAGGGGCCGGAAAAAGAGCCCTTTCAACCCCCAAATTTTATTTTCACTGGACATTGACTTTTATCTGTCCTGACCGAAAAAATGAACCCCAAAACCTTTGGTTTTGCCCCCACAGATCACAAAGGGGCACACCCTATTTTTTTCGTGACTGCATTTAGTTTTTTTTTTTGGAAAAAATGACATTTGTTTACAGAATTTATTTAGGGAAGTTTTTTTTTATATTTTTTACATTAAAAATTTTTGTTTTTTCCCCCAAGTGTTGATAACATACAACATCCCCCCCCTTTCCCCTGCATTTTTTAAGGTTTTTTTTACACGTGAAATTTTGTGTTAATTCGTCCACCCCACCCATAAGTAAAAAAAATGCCCCTAATCTTCCCCAAAACACTTTTTGTTGAGAAGAATTTGCCCTCCGGGTTTTTGAGAGTGATTAAACCCAATCAATTAAAGGGTTTAAAATTTTTCCCAAAACCCTTTTTCGTGATTGGGGGCAAAACCACCCCTGGAAAATAAAAAATGATGCGACCCCCATAGTGATTTCCCACCCCAGAAAATTTTAAGCCTAAATTGTGCAATTTGTGTTCCAGCCCGGACCCCTTTTTTGGGACCTACTTAAACCTAACAGAAATAAACCTTTTTTCAAAATCGGGATTTTTTGAAAAATTTTGAAGTTTCCCCCTGATTCCCCCTAAGGGTTTGGAGAGCCAGTGCTGCCGTAAAGCCCTTTCTGTTAAACGGAGGTCCAAAGTGCCCAGGGCCAATTTTACAGGGGGGTGCGGGAGAGCCCAGGAAAAGCGTTTTGTCATCTTTTAACCCATGGGGGGTCCAGCTGCCGGGCCAAAGACTTACATGGGTCCGGTTGAGCCCCCGGGCTAGCGTCTGTCATCTTTTAAACAGGGCGGTTCATTGCCGGGGGGGGGAAAGTTACAGTGGGTGCAGTGAGACCCCAAGGCGGGCCCCCCCGTAAATCTTTTAAACCCGGGTTTAAAAATCCCCCTTAGGGACCCCAAAAAACGAAACAGTCTTTGCTGAAAGCAGAGTGGGGGAAAGGGGAAAAGTGTGGGAAAGGGGACCCCCGGGCCTTTCCCTCATTTCACAGCCCCAAAAACCTGGGTAGCGTTTCCCCCTCCTATGGTGCGGCCCCAATTGAGCTTCATTTGGGAAAAATATGGGGGTTTAAAACGCCCCTGTTACCCCCAGGGGGCCCTTTTTTTTGGGCATTTTTTTTTCTCTTTTTCTAAAACGTGCGGGGAGGAAATTGTCTCGGTTCTTTGTTCTCTTTTCCGTGCTCCATACTCCATTCCTCTGAAAAAACCTACATCGGCAAGTTTCCTGAAACCTCCTTGTACAATTCAGGGGAAAATTTTTTTACCACCTATTTTGTACTTTTAAAGGGTTTTTTATTTGTTTAATTTAGAAAAACACTTTTTTTTAAAAATGGGGAGGGAACCCAAACCATGTCTTTTTCTTTTTTTTAATTATTTTTAAAGGGGTTTGGTCTCAATACGGGGATTGCTAGCTATTTTTAAAGATTTTGAAAAAACAAGTCATTTTGAAATTTATGGGTCCAAAAAAAAAAATTCTTTGGTCCAAATTTTTATTCCTTTTTTCGGGACAGCCCCACCCAACCATTGACCCCACTCTTAAACAATTTGAATAAAAAAATGTCTGTTAGAAACCTTTTTTTTAAACAATAGGACCTGCATTTCAAACTGCATTTAAACGCAAAATCCCCCCAAAAATTTTAAAACATGACCCTTTAAACCCCATTTTTTGAAAATTGTGAAGAAAAAAAGTCTGTAAGAAAACAACATTTTTTTATAATAGGACCTGTATTTATAGCTGCATGTCACTTTAAAAAGGGCCCCCCCCAAACAATTCAAAACATGCCCCCTTGAGCCATTTTTTTGAAAATTTGGGGTAAAGGGAAAAAATTTCCCCTGTTAGAAAAAATTTTTTTTTTTTAATAATAAGGACCCTGTTTTTTTGCTGCTTTTTCCAAAGCAGCATGACCCAAAAAAAATTTTAAAAAAAAGACCCTTTTCAGCCACTGTTAAAAATTTAGGGAAAAAAGCCCCCTTTAAAAACCACATTTCTGTTCCAAAGGACCTGAATTTTTAGCTTTATCTCACAGAAAAATTACCCCAAAAAAATTTTAAAATTTTGACTTCTCACCACTATTAAAAATTTTTGATGGAGAAATGCCACTTAGAACCCCATTTTTGTTTTCCAAAGGGGAAAATGATTATAAACTGTTTTCAACGAACTGAAAACCCCAAAACCAATTTTACAAAAGCAAAACTTCTAAATATAAAGTGAGTAAATTGAATTCGGTGTTGTCATGAAAACTTTTCTGTCTTTTACAGTCTCCCACAGCAAAAACCAGCAAAATTTAACGGGTTTGGGAAATGGAATAAAAAATTTCAGTAAGAAATTATCATTTTTAAAAAAAAGGGTTTTCAAAAAGGGGCCATTTTTGTTTGAAAAAGGAATGTGAAGTAGACCCGGGAAAATAATCGGTTTACCCCCGGCCCAAAAAGGGGCCACAAAATCATCAAAAGTCCATGCCTGATTCACTTGATGAAAGTCAAAAAAACCACATTTTCTGTGGGAAAGGGCCCCCGGGTGTGGGTTTTTCTGTAAAGGGCTCCTCCAAACCGGGAAGGGGCCCCCGATATGACGGGTTTTGGGCAGGACAACACCACTATGGCATGTTTAGCGAGCCCCGGGGGGCCAAAATTTGTCCATTTTTTGGGTAAACCAAAAAGTCTATTGGGTTTCCCGGAAAAACATCCAAAAACTTGGTGTTGAGATGCAGATAGTCCGGGGCCCCCAATTTTTAAGTGGTCTCGTTTGTTGGATGTGTGCCCCCGGGATAGCATGCGTTTGTGAAAAGGGGGTAAATAAAGATTTCCCGAGGTTTACCCCTTAGGTTCAGCCAAAACCCTTTCCCCGCTGCTTGCTGTGCGGGCCCCTAGGCTACTTGGCAATCTACCGGGTGTCCCGTCGTGATGTTTTTTCCAAACCCTGACATTTGAGGAAAGTGACGCAGAAAACAACAGATTCTCCCAGTTGATCAATCAGGGAAGGTCTCCCCTTTCCTGCATTTTTTCTCTCTTTTTGGGGGGGTGGAAGGGGAGTCCTAGTTTTTTTTTTGTACCCCCGGATCCCCGGGGGTGTGGCCACCCAATAAAAATGTTGTTCATTTTATGGCCTTAATGCGAGGGTTTAGTTGGGGGGAAATTTAGGGAAACCAAGCACTAATGGGGAGAGATGGGGCCTTGGGTTTTCCCCGCCCCCTGGGTCGGGGGCATCAGCAGCCCGATCTTCCTCATTTTCCTCCTCCCCCTCAAATTTTGCGCCAACCTCTTTCCCGGGGAGGGGGGGCCCGGGAACATCGGGGGCCCCTAATACCTCCTCCTCCCCCTTTTCCCCCGTCACCCGCTTCAACAAACCCCTGATTGCCTCAAAATTTATGCACCCTGAGAGCTGAGGGCCCCCTTGCACTGCCCTGGGGGCCCCCACCCTGCCCAATGAAGGGCCGTTAAAAAATTTTGAAAAATGTCGGGCCTTGTGGGTTGACGGGGAGAAAGGGTCCGTGTCCCAAACTGGGGGCCCTTCTTCCTCCGTCATGGCAGGACCGGGTTTTGGGGTTTTAGAGTGTCCAACGATCTTTTCCCAAAATAAGATCACCCCCAATGCTCATGCTGACAAGGGAAATTTTTTCCGCACTGAACCCTTTTGGTGGGTTTCTTCAAAACTGGAAAGGATGGTGCAGAGCTCTTTTTACCTGCCTCCCCTCTCGGGGGCTCAAAACCCCGGGTCCCGCAAAAAACTGCCCTTTTCAGGGGAAAGTGGCACTTCATACTGGGGGTAAAAGGCCCCTTTCGCTGCTGCCCCAATCACTGGGGCATGTGGGGGTGGGGAAAAATTTTTAGCGTTGTTGCCCCCCGTCAAAAAAGAGAAAAGGTTGACGGGGAAAGGGCCCAAACTGACGCTGCAAAAAAGCAGCCAGGCGGACGAAGCAGGGGGCGAACGGGTAAGTGGAAATCAGGGCCGCAAGCCTTCCTCAGAAAAGGAAATCCAACCTGGGTAAACTCTTTAGAAAAATTTCCCGGAAACCCCACCCAAAGGTTTTATACTTTTGCCAGGCAAGGGATGTGGGCCCCTCCTACCCCATCTTAAGGGGGAGCCGAAAAAAATTTCGCCCGTTATCGCACACCCCTTGCCTGGAAAAAGGTTTTTTGTCAACCAGCCAAGTGCTCCGGGCCCCGTTGCGGAGAGCCGTCCACATTCCTGGGCCGGTGTGGACGGTTCCCCCAAAAACAGATTAAAATTTTAAAAACGGCCCCGGTTTTCTGGGCACGTGATGGGCCCCCAAAGGGAAACCCTTTGGGGGAAAAAGCCCCCGCACCATCCCTGCGGTTTTGAAAAGCGGTTTCACCGAGCCTTTAGAGCCACCGTAACCCCCAGAGACATTTCCCCCCAGCTCACCCCGTGAAGGGGTCCAGGGGATAAAAGCGGGCCCTTTGGCCCTGCTTACTATTTCCCTGTGTCGGGGGTAAAGGACTTTTTCCCCGGGCACAAAAACAGACAACGGGGCTTGGGAAAATTTTTGGTGACACGTGGGTGGGCCCGGGCAGGGACGGCTTTTCTGGCAAAGAAACTTGCTTGGCACCCTGGTATTGGGGGCAGGCAAGGGCCATGATGTGGCAGAACCCATCTGTGTCCACCAAAACGGAAAGGAAAACATTTCAAGGCCAAAAGCCTGGCAATGCCGACATTAAAGGCTTTTGGTTTTGGGATGGTTTGGGTTAAAGTGTTTCTTCTGCTCCCAAACCTGGAAGACAGAAGGCGGGTGCTAGACTGGCCGCGAAACGGCGTGAAAGGTCGTCAAAATGGAGGAAGGAGAAGGGGTAGGATGGGTCTCTGGTGGTGCTGGTGGAAACTGGGGGCGACGGTGGACTGAAGCGGAGCTGATCCTGATCATGACTCTGAGAGACTTTGGGCACTGAGGAACGCTTGGTGGTGGCGGAGGAGGAGGAGGGCGGAGACAGAGGGTGTGACAGTGGTTGGAAGCCCGTGTCAGTCTGGCCTTTTTTGGCCAAGTGTTGCCTCCATTTCAACTCATGCATTCGCTGCATGTGACTAGACATGTTGGTGGTGGTTAAACACCTAAGATTTTTGCCTCTAATTATGCGTTTACGGCAAAGGCGGCATATGACATCGCTGGGTAAATCAGAGGCTTGCTCAAAGAGGGCCCAGGCTTGAGAGGTTCTGGACCTTTTTGACGGCGATAAGCGAGGAGGGGGGTTTTCCCCGCTGACCGTGGCTGGCGGAATCATATCAGCGGACTTCTGCGACTGCCCTCTCGCTTTTTTGAGGCGGGACCCGTATTGACACTACCCCATCGTCTTCCTCCTCATCCAATGAAGCGCTCGCAAGCAAATTCTGCTGAAAAGACCACGTTGGATCCGCAATGTCGTCATCATCATCATCAACACAGGGGAAAATTTGTCGTCCTTTACCTTTTTGCATCCAGGAGCTGGGGGGGGCCTAAAGCAAGAAACACTGCAAGGCTTGCCAAACCGCCCAGGATTTTTGCCCATTGAAAAGTCTTTCCTTTTCCTCCTTGATGGCCCTGAGAACTGGGCCCTCAGGGCGACAAAATCATCCTCTTTGGCCCCTTTATCTTTTTAAAAATGCCTTCTTACCCCAAACCGGGATTTTGTCACAAGAAGGGCTTCAAAAATGGATTATCCACAGTGTGTGGAAAACGAGTTGACATTTGGGCTTTCCTTCGCCCCTTTATGTTGGATGGGTGCTGAGACGAAAATTTTTGGCCATGACTGGAGGGAAAGAGGAGGTAAGAAATGCTGGATGCAGGTTTTTCATTAACCACTGAAGAACAGATTGGCCCAAAGCTGTTCGTTTGGGGGAATTTACAGGGTCCTGACCCCAGCGATGCAGGCCTTTAAAGGTCCCCGCAACCCCGATCCGTGGCGCGTGTTGTTGCCCGCACTTTGGGGGCAACCCCCTTTTCTCGTAAAATCTACCTTTTTAAAGTCCCAAAACCCCCCCTTTTTCTCCGTTACCACCTGAATTTCGCCTTTCCCCCATGGGCAGAAAGATAAAAATTTGAGAAGGTTTTGGAAGAGTTTTGGAAAGTCTCTTTTTTAAAAAAAAAGGCAAATCACAGCTATTCTCAATTTCCCCAAATTTAAAACCAAAAATTGATGGATTTAAATTTAAGGCAAGGTTTCCCCTATCAAAAAAGCTTGACTGACCAAAAAATGAAAAAAAAAAAACGTTTTTGAAATTATAAAGGGTAATAAAAGGGGATTTTTTCACCCCCTTTAAAACCCCCCCTCTGGTGACCCCAAAAATTCCTGGATTCAAAAATTTTAAATGCAAGGTACCTCTATAAACAAAGCCTAAAATGACCAAAAAATGGAAAAAAAAACCCCCCCCCCCCCCAAAATGTATAAAAGGATAACAAACCGGGGAAATTTTTTGGGACCTTTCAATACACCTGTGGTGACTCCAAAATTGAGATTCAAATTTAAGTGGGGAATTACCTCTATCAACAAAGATTTTACCGAAAACCCAATAGGGGGAAAAAAACCCTATCTGGAAAAAATATCGGATAATAAAAGGGATTTTTGCCCCTATCAATTTCACCCTTTGGTTTACTACAAAATTCTGGGTTTAAATTAATGCCCAAAGGGGAAACCTCAAACAACAAAGCTTGACTGACAAAAGGGGAAAAAAAACAAGTATCTGAAAAGTAAACGATAATAAACGGTTTTTTTTTTTGGGACCCATCAAAACACCCGTTTGGGGGGGCTAAAAAAATTGCTGGATTTAAAATTTAAATGCAAAGGGACCCCTTTTAAAAAACTTGACTGGGCCAAAAGGAAAAAAAACAAAGATCCGAAATCTCAAGTACGGCGGAATTTAAAAGACCAAACTTGTGACTTAAAAAGAAGATTCAGGGGGGGAAAATTACCCCGAGGAGGTGATCCCTTAAAGGGATACCATAAGCTTTAAAAAGTGACAAAGGGCTAGTTTATCACCCCCCCGAAATCGACAATGTGATCCGGGGCAAAAAATCTGGCACGAATTTTTTGGCCCCCTTTGACATTTCCCCCTTAAAGGAGGGGGGAGATATTTAAAAAACAAAAGGGACCCTCCTAATTTTGGGAAAAAAACCCAGACATTAAAGACAAGGTCGGATCATACCCATTTATCACCTTTTGAAAAGGGGTGCTTGATGACACCCCCAGGGTTTAAGCCATTTCACACCCCCCCCCCAAAAAAAAAACACTTGGTTGGATTGAAAAGCCCCTTTTTTTGCTTTAAAACAGCGGGGTGTGTAAGCTGCCAAAATTTTTAGAAACAGGAAAAACATTTTTCCCCATCAGTATACGGCAAAAATTTTTAAAATTTTCACATTTTATACGGGCGAACGGCTGGTTTCTCTATCGGCTAAGTGAAATTTGGGGCAAAGAAACAGGGAAACTATCCGAGAGTTTTTGCCGACTGTTGGAGAACACCTAGGGGACATACGGAAAAAAAGGGGATCCCCCCCCATTTAGACACATTTGGTCGAACATGGGGAAAATTTCCAACAACTCAGTTTTATGGGGTTGAGTGGTAAACCCTACCTCGAAAGGCAACCTGACAAAGACTGCTGTTAGAAAAGTTTCTGGACATACATTAAGGTCATTGCAACCCAAAGGGTTTAAAATTTAACAGCTAAATTTCAGTGCTTTTTTTAAAAAGACGTTTTCCTTTGGGGCTTTTTTAAAAAAATTTTTCCATATTTGCGTTTAAAATAAATACCGGTAAAATTTGGGGGGCATGATATATTCTCCCTTTCCGTTTATTCTTTGTTATAAAAGGCTATAAGTGTCCCTTTTTTTAACCCTAATAGGGGTTCTGACCATACTATCAAACCCATTTGACTTTACTAATCCTTTTTGAACAGACCAGAACGTAGGTTTGGGGTATATGTCTAAAGAGTGGGATATTCTCCCCCCGGATCCTCCTTCCCTCTTTCCGAAACGTCATTTCCGTTTGCTAAATTGAAGCCGGCGCCACGGAAGGGGGCCCGTATTACCCTCGATATGGATTTTTACCAAGACCACTTTCGTTCTAACACGAGAGCATCGCGCATCACTATGGCAACAAAAACCCGTTTTTGCCTTTCATAAAGGTTTTGTGCTTTTAATTTCCAGGTCGGGTGCATTGGGCTTGGTTAACAGGGTTTTAGGCCCTGCCTATTTAAAAAATTGCCACTCCATTACCACAATATAGCGGGGCCCAGGACTTTGGGAGCCATATGCCCCTGTCCCTTTCAAATCCTGAACCGCAATCTAATAGTAAGACAACACTTACTATTTCTTTAAAAACCTTTCCACCTCACATTTTTAAACAAATTTTTGAACATCTTTTTGCTTTTTACAAAAAACTACTTCTTTTTTTCATCTCCCCAATCATTGTCCCCGAGGGGGTTTTGGGTGGGGCCCGAACATGTTGGGAACTGTTAAAAAGTAAGGTGTATATTTTTATCCTATTTTTTCCCCAGAATTTTTAAAGGGAAACCCGGGGTAAATTATACCGGGGACGGGTTTTCAGTCGGGGCCGTCCTTTTGGGGCGTGTGTTAACCCCGCTTATTAGGTAGGGGTATTTAAGACACACGTGAGGGCTAAAAGGTTAGAATTTTCCCCTATACCATTGATAAAAGACCCCTTTACTTTGCCTGTCCCTTTGGAAAATTTTTGGTCTCGGTTTATTTTTTTTGTGGAATTTTTATTAACGCTGGGGGGCATGTAAGTTTTTTTTTTATATACTAACTAATAAAAGTTATATTTTTCAAATTATTTTAGTAATCTTCCCACTGGATAAATTTATAGTACTGTTTTGCGATGGGAATTTGGCCTCTACAAGTACCAAAGAGGTTTTTTTGTATTTAATCTAATCGTGTTATGCCGGATTTTTTAAAGACAGGTTTGGGGACAAAACCCAAGGGTCGAACGAAGCAAAGGGATATCTTTCAAAAAGAATCAACAAAAAAAAATATATACCATCTTTCAATTAGCCTTTTAAAGAAATTTCATAAAACATATAGAGAACAAATTTCCAATTGGGGGGAAGTGGAAAGCCTACAAAAATTTTATAAAAAAAAAAAATAGTACCTGAGGGGCTCCTATCTCTCTTTCTCCGGGGGTTAAATTAAAGTCCAGGTTTATAAAAAAAATGGGGAAATAAAAACCACAATGCCTCTTTAGAATTCATGCAGGGGGGGCCTACTGGGGGTTTGGCAGACGGTGCTAGGGGGCTCTGACCCGCCACTCCAGAAAACCCGGCTCAAACAATCCCCTTTAGACACAGAACCCGGGAAACATCTCTACTAAGGCACACTGAACTGGAACATTTTAAAACCCTTCTGACCCTCTTGACCTCCCCATGAGATAAGCCAGACCCTTGTTGCCATGCTTTTTTCTCCTGCGCTGCCCCTCATTCCTCGTGGGTTCCCTACTGAGCCCCAAACCAAGGGCCCATCTTTCCCAATCTGTCTCCCGACACAACCAAAAGCAATCGCACTTGGGGGCTTATTTTGGGACGGTTGCACCATACAGTGTACCATCATCAGAGCAACCCCCGCACCCTCCCTGTCACCTCAAGCCCCCCGTTCATGCCCGTCATCCTCACGCTACAGTCCCCCCTCCCGGAGTGGAGGCAGGGGGGCCCCGTGCAAGAAAAGAGATAACTTCTGTGTGCCTGTCGAAAAAAATCTAGGGTGCATCCACACGTGCTTTTCCTCAAACAACATTCCTAGTCATTAATTAACCCTTTTTCTGCACCTCCCCACTGGCTCTGCGGATAAGCAACTGTGTAATTTAACCCCACTCCACACACAAAAGGGGTAATGTTCCTGATGGGAAAATGCACTGTGTCAAACCCTGCATTTATCCCTTTCCTTTCTGGGTTTTCCCCACAGTCCTGCATTTTCCTGTGCTTTAAAACTCGGGGTGTTTTCCATACTTTGCTGGCCCTGTATTTAGCCCTGTTGTGAGACCGAGAGAGAGAGGAAAAAAAGTAAAAATTAAAAAAACTATGGGAGGAAACACCCCAAAAAAAACCAGAAAGCAAACCAACAAAACTGCCAGAGTTCTTTTCCTCTTCTCAAGCCAAAAGAGGACTAAAATTCCCTCTGCCAGCTTCCCCTACTTCGTCCTCAAGAGCTTCATCCAAACGTGCAGGGGTTGCTATATTGGTTAAAAATTCTGTCTCCTTTAATCTTACTCACTCCTTCATTGATCCAGAGGGACGGTACGTCATCTTGGTCTGTAAAATTAATTCAAGGCCCTATACCTTAACTGCCATCTATGCCCCTAACACTAGACAAATCTCCTTTATTAAAAAGTTATCAACAAAGCAAAAAATGTTAGGAAAGGTGGATTAATTATTTGCGGTGATTTCAACTCTGTTGTCAGCGCAGATCTGGACAGATCTGGAAACAGGGGAAGATCTTCGAAAGATCTTCACTCTCTGTTGCTAGAAGAAGACTTGCACGATGTCTGGCGGTACCTCCATACCTCTGAGCGTGACTATACGTATTTCTCCCCTATCTAAACATGTTCACTCTCGTCTAGATTTCTTTGTAATTGACAAAATTGTGTTAGATTATTTGATCTCCACTGACATAGGTAGTATTATGTGGTCTGATCATGCCCCTGTTGATCTAGTTATCGCCTCAGGCCTTCAGACACCCTGTGCCCCCTTGTGGCGTCTTAATAATTATCTTTTAAAAAATCCAAAAATTGTCAGCTTTCTGTCTTCCCGTATTAAAGACTTCTTTGAAATTAACGCCCCTTTCTGCCCCCTCTACCTGCTTTATAATGCGCCCATAAAGCCTATATTCGCGGAATACTATCAGCTAGCCAGTAGAGAAAAAAGGAAGCGACAGGCGAAGTTAATAGTCTCTTGGAATAAATTAAGAAAGCAGAAGTGTCATTAAATCAAAACCCCTCTTTACAGAAAAAGAATTCCTTAGCCGATTTTAGGAATGGGCCCTGCGTACCTTTTTACCTCCATAAGTATGAGTTCCACTTGGCCAAACTAAAATTGTCAATTTTACGTGCAGGGAGACAAGCCTGGTAAGCTGCAGCAAATAGAATAAAAATCACAACATCTAGGATGCATATTTCCCACTTAACTTCACCCTCGGGTGAGAAATTAAGAACCCTAAAGATATTGCTAAACCCAAATTTGTTTACCTAACTACTCCCAACTATATAAATACTTTCCAACGAAAATATCCCTAATCCTTCAACTAAGGAAAATTAACTCCTTTCTGAGTTTCCATACATCTACCTATGCAAAAAACATATCCCAACTAGAAGACATTAATAGACCTTTCTCTCTAGCTGAAATTCAAATGGCCATTCGTTCTAGCAAAATTAATAAATCACCAGCCCCGATGGTCTTAACAAATGAATCTTTCAAGTTTTCTCTGACCTTCTCTCCCCAACCTTTATTAAACCCTGTGTAATGAGATTGCTTCTACAAAAGCCCGCAACCAAAATGTTCTCTGAAATTTATCACCACGATTCCCAAACCTGGTAAACAGCGGGATCTAACTTCTAACTATAGACCTATTTCACTACTCAATTCCACGACATTAAGCTGTATGCCAAAATTATAGCGTCTCGCTTGAACTTAGTTTTGCCTTCTCTGATTCCATAGTGATCAGTAGAATTTATAAAGGGCAGACAGGCAAGAGATGCTACCCGCCGCATCCTAATTTAACACAGATTACTGCTTCCTCCACGTCCCAGTGTGGCTTTCTTATCGCTGACGGGGAGAAAGCATTTATAGGGTAAAATTGATTATATCTAGAATCAGTGTTACAAAAAATTTGGCTTTGCTGCTTTATTTTGCAAGCCATTCTAGCACTTTATACTCACCACGTCAGCTAGGGTTTTAACCTCTGGTTTCTTATCACGCTCCTTTTCTCTTGCCTATGGTAAACTCAAGGCTGTCCACTTTCCTCCCCTAATATTCGTGCTCTGTATGGAACCACTTGCTGAGAGTATTAGGACTAACCCACAAATTTATGGACTGTCAGTTAAAGGGGCTTCTCACAAGATTAGTCTTTATGCAGACGATGTCCTGCTGATAGTCACGAACCCCACTTCTTCTATCAAAGTAATAATGGAGACCATGGACCACTTTTCTAATGTGTCCTATTACAAATTGAATAAATCCAAAACATCTGTTTTTCTTGTTAATCATACCCTGTTTAAAAGAAGTAACCTAAATCCCTTCGGTTTTAACTGGGCTGATGAGCATGTTGATTATCTTGGCATAAAGATATTTCGTACTCCTGCCCAAACAGTTCTGGCTAATTATGAACACCTTTAGTAGACCTGGAATCTGAAATTAAACGCTTCTCTGCACTTAATCTTTCGTGGACTGCCAGAATTAATGTAATTAAAATGGCTTTATTGCCCAAATTTATTTATATGTGCAGAGCTATCCCCTATTTAATCCCGCTCTCCTTGACAAATAGGCTTCAACGCCTATTCCTTGATTTTATATGGAATGGCTGGAAACCTAGGGTCAAAAAACAATTACTTTTTCGGAGCCACAGATACGGTGGTGTAGCTGTTCCTAATTTAGCAAACTATAATGTAGCTATCCTCCTAGAGCAGGCTATATACCTATGGCATAAATCAAATTCAGCCTCCTGGATTCCACTCGAATCCTTTTCCTTTACGCCGTGCCCAGTAGATTTTCATCTTAAAACCTCCATAGTTGGAGCCCCCCTTCCTTCCCCAGCCCTTACCTCATTATCTGACCTTTTTAAAGTTTGGTCACTTTATGTTATACCTGGTGGTTGGATTCCTATCTGGAAACAGGACATTCCAATTGTCTCTCTCAGCTGCTGGAACCCCGAACTTTCATTCCATATGTGGCAGAAATTCAAACTGGTGTCAGTAGACCAACTATATCAAAACAATACACTGCACTCATTCGCATACATCTCTAGTCAATGGGCCCTTCCCTCATCCTTTTTCTTTCAATATCTACAAATACTACATATAGTCCAGGGGATACAATGGCCAGAAGTCTCTGCAGTCCCATCAATTTTTCCCATTTTATTCACAAAAAAGGAGGATACATTAAAGGTCTTCCTTTAACTTATAACTTAATCACCTCCGGCCAAACCCCGGTCAAACTCCCAACTATGATCAAGTGGGAAAAAGATCTATCTAGTACAATTCCCTTAGACAGTTGGATGCAAGCTGTTGTTATGCCCTCCAAACTGTCTAAATGCACTAACCATAAGGAACTGATGCACAAAATCCACTTGCGCTGGTATCACCCCCCCACCAGGATCGCCCACATTTTTAATAGCTCCTCCAATACCTGCTGGAAAGGCTGTGGACAACAGGGTACAATGCTGCATGCTTGGTGGCGCTGCCCTAAAATTAGGAAACTGTGGGATGCAATAGCTGCACTCTTAGTCAAGATTACGGAGCTTCACTTTACATTAACCCCTCAGCTTGCAGTTCTAGACATTGGATTGTCTGACATACCTCCCCCATTCCGTACAGTAGTTTTTCATGTTGTTTTGGCCACTCGCACTGCGATTGCGCAACTTTGGAAAGACCCTAAAATTCCTACTGTGGTAGAAATTAAGAGGCGTGTTAATTATAATTGTGCCTGTGAGTTGCGACTCAGTGACCCACCTTATATGTGTCTTAAAAAGCATAAACTTTGGACAACTTGGATGTCCTCTAAATATTATTCACTCTAATTAACCAGAGCTACATACCCCTGTTATGTGCATTGTCCTCCTGTGGAGTTTTCCTTTTGCCCTCCCTTTTTTCACGTGTCACTCTATGTTGTTGTCTTTTATGGTCTGATCTGGGGTGCTGTTGCTGTTCACCCCTAGACAGACTAATTGTTCCTTACTGTTCTTTTCTTGTTTGCTTTCATTTACAAGTATTGTGAAGAGCATTTGATGTTTGCATAGCTCTGTATAGTTAGTTGTGCCTTATATACATTCATTTTGTTGTTTTATGCATTCTCCTACTTTTTTTTTTTTTTTCACCAATAAAAACATTTTTTCAAAGAATTTATGAATTTGTTGCTTGAGGAAAAAACAACAAACTTGAGACACAAATCAGAAATAAAGGACTTTGGGAAAGTAGTTAGGGATTTGAAAAAACCACCTGAGTCGCAAAAAAAGAAAAACAATTAAAACTCTCTGGAAAGATACAAATCATATTAAGGAGAGAAAACATAAAAAATTCTCAGGGACCTCTTGCTTTCGGGACAACAAAGCATATCTGTACTGAAAATAAAGATTGAATATTGATAAAAGGCGACGATCTCTCAAAGGATAAAGATATTTGGGGCTGAACGGCCCCCCCATGGGACAAAGCCGGATCAACAACCTCGTGGCACTAAAAAGGAGGGGGGAAGGGGGCCAACGTCAAAGGGGCATCTAGCCTTTTTTAGTGGGGAACCACAATTATAAATTTGAGGGACAAAACACCAACAGGGGGTTTAAACCCCCCCCCCCCCCCCCCTGATGATAATTATAATCCTAACTCTAAATTAATCGTTAATCTGTCATCCCATCCTCTAACAGAAAACGAGATGAATATTCTTAGATTGGGGTTGTCATTCGTTCCCACAACTAATTTTAAAGTTTTCGAGTGGGTTAAGGGAAATAATTAACCTTTTCGGTGGAAATTGAAAGTGCAAAAAATTCTTTGCAAAAAAAACAGGAAGGAATTTTTGAATTGGGCATCAGTGAAGATTTTTTATTTTAAACTTCTTTTATAACTCTCTGGGCTCGGTAAAATGGCCTTGGCCCTTTTCATAAATTTAAAACCCCCAAAAACACAAAAGTGCCACCTCGGGGGGGAAATTTTTCCCCCCATTAAATATTTTTTCCCCCCGGTCACTAAAGACCGGAAAAGTTAAATAAGAAATTTTCAACTAATGCACCAGGGTTTAAACTTGAGGCAACGCAAACTAGAACAAGATCATAAAACTTATAGTAAAAACCCTCCGAAAAGGGGTGGAACATGCCCTGCTAGACCACCAAAATATCGGGAAAATGTGAAACGATTGCTGGGCGACAAATCAGGGACAACCCTTCCAAAATGACCCAACAGATATCTTTAAAAGGAATTATTGATATCCTTATGAGGTTTAAAACTTATGCCCTATCTCAGGGATGAGTTTGATTTTTTGTCCAAAATTTCCAAAAAATAGCTACGTTTTACAGCTTACCTAGATCCAAAAAGGGGGATACCCCCTGAGGGGTCACCCCATTGTATCTGGTAAGACTCTTTATCAGAATTTGTGGATTTATTTGGATAAATCCTACCCCCATTTGTGAATCCCTTTTCTCATTTACTAGAGACACAACGGATCTGTTAAGAAAGTTGGACGGAATACATGTCTCTCCGGGGTAGTGGCTTCCCCAGTATAGACTAGACATTTAAAAAGTATTCCACACACCTGGGAGTAAAATCTTTTAAAAAATTTTTGTGCCTCGAGGTACCTTTTTGATCAACACAGCGATTTGTCTTGAGATTGCTTGAATTTGTTTTGAAAGAAATTATTCTTGTTAAGGAGGGCTCTTCCCCCCAGCGAGAGGGACTGCCAGGGCAGTTCTTGCGCTCCATCCACGAAATTTCTGTCCTGGCTGGGGGGATAGCCTTCTAGTCTTTGACGAGCCCCATTGGGAGTGGACGGACCACTTTGGTCTCTGGACTCGTTTATAATGATATTTTCTTTTTTGGGAATGGCCCAAGGGCACATTTTTTTCCTTTATAATTTGTTTGTAATGAGGCGGGACTCAATTTTACATGAAATCAACTGAACTGTTTGACATTTTTAGATGTTAAAATCACTAAAGCTAACAAAGGGTCCATTTCTATTTCTATATTCCAAACCCCATTTTCCAACTCATACCCATTGGCAGCTTTTCCACCTCACTAAAAAGAGGCATTCTAGGGGCCAGTTTCTGCGATTGCGCCGAAACTGTCAAGTACGGGGGAAATTTTAAAAAAGACAAGCTTGTGACTTAAAGAGAAGATTAGGGGAAGAATTACCCAGGAGGTGATCCTTAAGGGGTACCATCATGCTTTAAATGTGACACGGTCTGTTTATCACCCCTGAAATCGACAATTTATAGGACAAAAAATTGGCACGAATAATTGGCACCTTCGACGAGGCCTCTAAGGGGTGAGGGAGAAATTTTAAAAACACTGGGGCATCCAATGTTTTGGATCCAAAAAAAACATTAAAAAAAAAAAAAAAAAAAAAAACAAGGTTCGGGTCATAAACCCCCAATGTCACCTTCAGAAAAGGGGGGTATTTTCATGACACCCTAGTTCAGAGCCATTTCACACCCCCCCAAAAAAATAAAAACCCGGTTTTTATAGACGCCCTTTTGGTTGCTTTAAATGCAGCGGGTTTTGGGGAAGCTGCAAATTTGTAAAAAAAGGAAAGAATTTTTCCAAACAGTATACAGGACAAGTTTTAAAAAATTTGACCCTTTTTTTAACTGCAGAAGGCTGCGTCATCTTTCGAGCTAAGTGTCAAAAGTGGGAAAGAATACTTTTGGGAAGACTATCCAGAGTTTTGCCGAATGTTTTGGGAACCCTAGGGGAATACGGAACAAAAGGGATACCCCATTTCGAGACACATTTGGTCTGAACAGGGGGAAAAATTTCCCCAAATCAGATTCATGGGGGTGAAACCCTCCTCGCAAAGGCAACCTTGACAATATGCTGTGTAGAGAAAGCTTCTGGGTCTTAATTTTGGTCATTTCAACCCATAGGTTGAATGAAAAAAGCCCCCAATTTCCCGTGCTTTATATAAGACATACATTCCATGTGGCATTTGAAAAAATCTTTTCCTGATTTGCGCTTAAAAAAAAATACGGTTTAAAAAAGGGGGGTGAATATTCTGCTTTCCTGTTATTCTTTGTTTGATCATTGGCTATAAGTTCCCTTTTTTTGATCACTAATAGGGTTCTGACCATATCTATCAAATCCATTTTACATTGACTAACCCCCTTTTTAACAACCGGAAAAGGGGAGGTTTCGGGGGTATATGTCTAAAATGGGGGTATTCTCCTCCCGGACCTCCTTCTCCTCATTCCGCAACGTCATTTCGTTTGCTGAAAGAACACGGCCCACGGAAAATGGCCGTATTCACCCCGATTGGATTACATACCACTTTCGTTCTAAGCCCGAAGCATCGCGATAAAATTTGGCAACAACCGTGGTGCCTTGTGCACAGGTTTTTGTCTTTTAATTTCCTGGTGCGGGGTAAAAAGGCTATTGGTTAACATTGTAGGCGGGTGCCTATTTAAAAAGGGAAATTAGCCACTCTTTATTTCACACACATCATAGCTGTGCCAGGACATTGGGGGCCATATGCCCTGTCCCTTTGCAAATCCGTACGCAATCCCCATAAAGGTAAGAAAACATTACTATTTTTTTGTAAACCTTCTTCCATCTTAAAGTTTTAAAAAATTTGTTGAATGCTTTTGCTTATTACAAATTATTGCTTACTTCTTTTTAGTCTAAATCATTGCCCCTAGGAGGTTTGGGTAGGGCGCCGAACATGTTGGGGCATCTGTTTAAATAAGGGGTATTTTTTATCCAAATTTTTTCCCCGGGAATGTTTAGGGGAAAACTAGGGTAAATTATAAGGGGGCAGGTTTCCCTTTTGGGGGGCCTTATTGGGCGGTGCTTACCCCGTTTTTAGGCAAAGGGGTTTTTATAGACACACGTGAGGGCTACTGGGGTTTGAATTGTTCCCTAACCTTTATAATGACCCCCTTTCTTTGCCTTTGGATATATTGGTTTCGGTTTTTTCTGTATTGGAATTTTTTAAGCGCTGTGGGGATTTAAATTTTTTATATATCTAGACTAATAAAAGTTATATTTTATCATATTATTTCTAGTAAGCTCTTCCACTGTGATAAATTTATAGCACCTATCAATACACCTGTGGTGACTACAAAATTGCTGGATTAAAATTTAACTGCAAGCAACCTCTATCAACAAATCTTGACTGAACAAAAGTGAAAAAAACACGATCTGAAAGTATAAGGATAAAAAGGGTTTTTTTGGGACCTACAATACACCTTGGTGACACAAAAATTTCTGGGTTTAAATTTTACCTGCAAGGGACCCCTATCAACAAAGCTTAATACCCAAAAGTGAAAAAAAAACACCTATCTGAAAATTTATTAAAAATAAAAGGGTTTTTTGGGACCCATCAATACACCCATGGTACACAAAATTGCGTATTCAAAATTTAAATGCAAAGTAGCCTTTTTGAAAAAAAGCTTAATGACCAAAATGAAAAAAAAACCCCATCTGAAATGATCGTAATAAAAGTGGGGTTTTTCACCTAACAAATAGACCCGCATTTTCTAGAAAAGATTGTATCTAATATAATTCAGGCTGCCCACATCAAATAATTTTCAACAAAAAAATGTTAAAATAAAGTATTGCAATGCAAGTCTAAACTAGTCTGGGGCACAATATCCCGTAACCTTTAAAGAGCTTGTTGTGTTCGCCCGCGCCCCCCCCCCCCCCCTGCTCACCCCGTACTTTACGCGGTAATGCCTTTAAAATTCTCAGCCTAACTACCTAAAATCGAAATCTCTGATCACCTAAATTAAGGTTCAAACTAAAAGTATAGTGTATCTGTGAACAATAGAATAATTTTGTGAGCTGTTTGCCGAGGCAGGCGCCGTCCTTTCTTTGAGATATGACACACCTGACATGAAAAAGGAAGGGCTTTTCTATGAAAAAAGGTCATGTGATTTTTTTCCCGCCAATCGAAAACCCTACACATCCCGTCATGACTCGCACCCAGCTCCCCCGCTCTATTTTTAAGCTGATTTGTCCCCAAAATGACAGGAAGCGCCGAAAAAAGGGGCAATATTAATAAATTATGCCGTTTTAACTTAAATTATCGGTATCTAAAAAAATCCCATCAACATAAAAAAAGTGCCGATTTTAACTTTGTCGATAATAATCGCTCAACACTAGTAATTAGCAATATTTTTTCCTTAGCGTTTCTGAGATATTAGTTCTCTCGCATCCTGCCTCCTTTTTGTATATGAACAAAGCTAAGATTCTTCACCTTTGTCTGTGCTTTAGATGCACCTGCATAGCTTTTCATATATCTGGCTAGGATGTCAGAGGTTTACATATACATCCTGATGCAACTGTCTTTTTACTCTGCAACAAAGTAATAGGGGGCTCCGGGATAAAGTATTTTTGAAACTGCCTATTACTGTTTCACACACTACTAGCAGGAGTACTATAACTTCACAGTGTACTTGCTCAAAAGTGCTGTTATCGCTCTATGTAAATTCAGAGATGACATGGTGGATATAAGATCAAACATATTGTAATAGAACATTGTGTTTTATTCCTGATGTTTTTGGTCATGTTTTTGTATTGAGTACTCAGTAGTATTTACATACAGTCGATTAGGAGCATAACATTGTAAAAGCATTCGAATGCTAACACAAAACGCAACAGAAGTACTTAGTACTGCCCAATAAAGCAAAAATGCTGGGGAACAAAAAATGGGACTATGCACTGAAATATTTCAGAGAAAAATGGGATCAAATCTACTCCAATTTACAGGTACATTTTTACTTCTACAAAGACAGGTCAAAAAATCCATTCCCGCTAAAAGGCAAAAAAAAAACCCCCCCTGTTATAGGAGAAAAAATAAGTGGGGAAATTACTGAACAGCAAATAACACCCCTACTATTTAGTGCAGGGGAAGGTGGGGGACTGCTTGACATTATACTTGTACACCAACTAATGAAGAAGCAGATTAAAAACAAATTCACACCAGCACAGAGAAAAACCACAGTACCACATAGGGGAGGATGCACTATTTAAAATATCTTGAAAAAGTCACTCACTTACTGTTCGAGGTGGTAGCTACTTTTTAACCCCAAAAAATCTAGATAAGGCAAACATAGGGTGCTTGTCATATGGTTACAACTATGCTGGCCTTCAGCCTATTAGGTGAACTGCCCAGCATACAAGTGGAAAATACTGACATTCATTACTCCCCAACATTATAGGGCTAAACTGCATCCTGTATTGGGGTGTTATTATTTTTATTTTTTTCCTCTACTTAGAATGATATTTTGACCTGCTTCAATAGCAACATGCATTAAAATAGTAGAGACATGGGGGGATGATTTTTGGCATAGCGTAAAGTGTTTATTTGTGAATAGAAAACTATTAAACAGGGAGTTAGAAATACCCCTTCTAGTTAAACCTTTGAAGGAAAAATGAAAGCTTTTGCTTCTGATGGAGAGTTTGCAGCACAGCCAAACAGCAATGTGGGTCAGGTTTAAAGCTGAGCATTTTTTAGCGAAATGAACGAGTTTGCGAGTGTTTCTTTTTTTTAAAATGTGTTTTTTCTTTTTTGTTGGGGGACTTGAGATTGAGAGACTTTAGATT
>JAODAL010040395.1:0-36952 GCA_025379985.1 Phyllomedusa bahiana
AAGGGCTGTCCATTTCTGGCATCAAAAAGCTTTACTAAACCTGTTCTATAAATGTATGAATAGTCGAATTCCAAATATTGGCGCGATAAGTGCAGGAGCAGCACTTTTTAATGCGCCAAAGATGTGGGGATGTTTTGGGGGCGTGTCACACCACATTCATAGAATTAGACACAATTATGATTCTTTGATGCCAAACTTTGGCCCATTAGGCTATGTTCACACGGCTTAAATTGGGGAGCATTTTGTCTCACATTTCGCGGTGTACTGTGCTCTAATACGAGCGAAATGCGTCCCAGTCATTACGGTAATCCACAGTTAGAGAACTATGGATTACACCTCTTATCCCCAGGCGTACAATACGCCAAGCAGGGAGAGAAGTGACATGTCAATTATTCACGGCGTATACGCTCCGCGAGTAATGACAGTCTATGGGGCTGGCGGCGATTGCCGCAAGCTCCAGAACACCCGCCGTAATTGCGGGGCGTACTGTATGCCCTGCAAGTAGCCGTGTGAACTTAGCCTAACAGTTAGTACAGCCAGACCAAGATAAAGGTGGTCTGGCTGAGCCAGACTTGTTGTATTTCCACTACAATGGGCCTGTAAGTATGACCTGCAGAAGAACATATTCATACATCCTGGTGCATTCTACACTACCTTAAAGTGATATAGAACTGGCCTGTCAGCGCCAATATTCATACATGTCGCCCCTAGTTGCTATAACTTGTTATATTATTATACAAATGAACAACTTACTTCTCATTACTGTTTTATTTGTCCTGTAATTTTAAATCAAGTAGAAGGTCTTTTCCCTTTTTGTCAACTAATAACTTTTCAGACTCAGTATTTCAGTTTATTTCACCCACACTTTTTATTGCAAAATAAATCAACGAAGTCTGCGTTCAATCAAGACATGTTCTGATTTATCTAGTTTTCTTTTGACAAGCTATAAATAAAAATACTTAAAAAGGGCTGCACTCTCCAATTCAAAGACACACAGACTTCACATCTTCCCCCATACAATCTTTGATATTTCACATTTCAAAGAACAGCTAAGATTTCTATAAATCATTTAGGTCTAGCCTGAAAAGCTGTTTTCATATGTAGCCCTCTCATCATATTAAAACTTAAACGATAACACGTTTCATTGGTGCATCCCCATTTAACATTCCCTCGAGTTGTAATGTTTTTTCCCCCCAGAAAATTCAAATGAAAATCAAAGTTGGCCTTCTTCTGAAGCCTTTCATCAAGAAACATGAATAAAATCACTTGTAAAGTGTATTGTATGGAGGAAAAGGGAAAGGTGTAATTTTTTTTGCAGGCATCTATTATTTTGGCTTGGTTGAAAAGAATTTTCCAAAAGGGATTTTGTGGCTTTTGGCACTGTTAATATTTTATATGGAAAAATAATGTTTTCTTGTGTGTTTAATCACATGCCAAGCCAGCTGCTGGTGCAGTAGCGATCTGCATCAAATTAGTGAACAGTTAAAGCAAGATTTTCCACAATCAAGAACAAAGCAGAGCCAGTTAGCATGAGGACAGCTTGTTCTTGTTGCTAATGTGCTTAAAAACTTGCTGCACATAATTTGAAACAGCTTTTGTGTGAGGATATTGGTTCTGGTTTCTGAGGTCTTATGCTAAATGAAAACCACATGGCATAATAAAATGACAAATTATACATTGATATCTGCTTTGACTAAGTAAAGTTGATTTTCTCATTCTTGCTATTGATTTCAAAATGGACTTGGGTGATAAAACTGACCTATGAGCAACTCAAATGTGCAATCACAGTTTATCAGCAAACTGCAACTTATAGGTCGTGTGAGAATTGTGAAAGAATAATATTTAGAAAAGTATGAAAGTTTGCCAATTTATTTCAACATAAATCCAAAGTAGGAATAATAAAGTGCATGCCACACTTTCACCAAATAATGTTATTAAACTGATATATGTTTTCTATTAAAATTTTTACTGTATGCATGTCAAGAAAACAGACGAGAAACAAAAAGGTGTGAACAGTGCGTCTTAATTCATAATAATGAAACATTACTATCTGACAACAGCGTTGGACCAGGGTTCTTTGGGCTCACCAAAGAAAGATATTCTTATGGCCCATCCTCCATCTGTACCAAACAAAGGCACATCCACTTTACACCTTTTTGGTTTTAAAATTTTTTGTTTCAGTACGTACACCAGCATTTTTTTTAAATAAGGTCTAACAGATTATTTAATTCGTCCATGAGAAATGCACAATTAAGTCACATTATTATGACCACTAGTTAATTTCCATAGTAACTGCAGTGTGAAGCACGGAAGCACCCAGATAGGCTGGGATTGACACAATAAGATGCTACTAGGTTGTCGAGGACTAAGCCAGCAAATGCATGCATTCATTTTCTCGGGAGGGCAGGGGGAGGACCATACAACAAACAAAAAAAAAGCAACCAGGTGGTCCCACAAATGCTTAATAGGGTTCAAGTCTGGTGAATTAGGAGCCCAGGGTAGGACTTAGAAGTCTTTGTTATGCTCTTCCAACTAATGTTGGAAATTTCTAGCCTTGTGACATGTCACATTGTTTTGCTAGAACATCCCACCTGCCTCGGGGAGCAATCGGGTTTGTATGAGGGGTGATGTAAAAGGGGTAGTTTAATCTAAATCTTTTTAAAAGTGCCTAACACATAGATGACTGAGTGCAGACAACGTCACAAAAACATTCCCCAGATCATCACAAAGCTTGTGTTCTTCCAGCAATGATTGCAGGGTATTTGTTCTCTGATGTTTCTCACCTGACACACCAATGTTCATCCATTCAATGAAGCAGAAACGTAATGGAAAAGACAACTCCTTGCCAATCACTGGAGGTTAATTTCTGATACTGCTGTGAAAATTTAAGCAAACTTCATTAGCAGAGGTGCAATGACCATTTGCTTCAAAGCCCCATAACTTTTATTTTAGCTGAACTGCTTTTCATTTGGGGTGAGCACTCATTTAGTGATTGGTCGCCCCTGCACATTTTAAACTCAGTCACCTCTCCATCAGGGGCATGTGGTGTCGTCATTTTTAACAATGGTAACATTTGTCAACTCACAATAACTTTCACCCCTGCACACGCCAAACATTCCCCAAAACTACCCCCCTTTTTGCCTTGAAGCCAATTATTATTTTTTTCTGCATCACTGAAAATCAACCTTTTTAATCCAACGAGGGTTTTGGGCAGATAACCTCCCACAAAAGATCACAACCCTTTTTAAATCCATCAAGGCATTTTTAGTGTATAGCATGGAGGTGCAGGAACAGAAGCAGCTACTGGGTAACAGAAAGAAGGGTAGGGGGAAGATGCAGGGGGCTAGTCCAATCGGGAAAACACCCCCCAAAAAATTTGCAGATGAGGGGGATGCCCAGCGCAGAAATAGCACTGCTGCACAAGACACTACCCTTGTCTGCTCAGTAAGGTGGATTATGGGATGCAGAGCAGGCTAACGGGGTGCGAAGTTGGGGACTCCATTTTTAGGGGAACAGACAGGGCAATCTCCTCAAAGACCGGGATTTTGAACAGTATTTTGTTTACCTGGGGCCCGAGTTCGACATATCCAGTTTGGTTTTGACAGATTCTGGGTGGGGCTGGAGAACCAGCTTTCATGGTGAAACATTGACACCAATGACAAAGTTAGGGGTGGTGAGAGTCCAAAAAAACGATTCAAAATTAGGCAAAAAGCTCAAGGCAAAAACCCTCCAGGGAAAATTTTCAGGAAAATTTTTTTTTTCCAGGGGCCCAAACCCCAAGAGCGGGGGAGATTAAGAGGTGAATAAGTGGCTCAAAAATCGAGTAGGAAAAGGGGGTTTTGGGTTTTTGGAAAACTGGCTGATTCTGTCGGGCTACAGACCTATGCAGGGGGGAATGCACTGTATTGGGGCAAAATGGGCAGTAGTTGGGGGAATATTAAACAAGGACGGGGGGGGGGGGGCAACGACAAAATAGCAAGCAAATAGTGAAGATAAGATTTGGGAATTAGTAAAAAACGGGGGGGGGAGTGGAGGGGGGGGGGTGAAGCAAAAGTTAAAAAGAACGGAAAAAAGGGAATAAAAACTGAAAAATTTTTAAATTGCATGCTGACCAATGCCAGGACGACCAAACAAAAAAAAATGAACTAAATTTTACTAATTAATAAAGAAAAATAGACTAGTGGGGATAAACTGAACAGGGCTGTAGAGAGCACCTGGGGGGGTTTAAATTTTACAGGTTCTTTTATTTAAAAGAGATCTCAACACCAGAAGGGGGAGGTCTATGTCCCTTTTTTAAAAAAAACCGTCTGAACCCAACATTTGCGGAAGAAAAAGATACAGGAAATGACTTTGGGGAAATCATTATGGAATATACATGGGGTAAAAACAAATTAAATTAAAAATAGGGGTCTTCAAAGGGGCCCCCCAAAAAACAAGCCCATAAAAAATTTACCCTCAGGCAAAAAATGAGGCAGCAATCAAATGAAGTTTTTAAAATGCCGACTTTTAACACCCAACAAAATTTGTGAAACAAAACCTGTAACTTTTATAAAGGAAACAGATTTTGTCAATAACAAAGGAAAATTATTAACTTTCCCAAATGGTGCAGGAACCGACCAAAAAAAGGGCACTTCCAACTTAATATTCACAATAGACCTGACGAGAAACAAAGGTTTTGGGTTTGGGGGCCCCCTGGGAAATAGTGACCAAAAATAATAAATACCCCCATTTATCTTTCAAGAGAGTTTTTTGTCGGGGGACCAAAAAAACCTCAAATTAGGAAAAAGCAATCTTATTGTGTTTGGGAAGGGCCCAAACCGTATTGACGGGAAAAGGGTTGTTTAAAAATAGCAGGTACATACCTTATAGTAATAAAATAATTAAAACGGGAAAAAACCCTAAGGTAAATAAACAGAGATGTAAAGGAGGCAATAAATAACAAAAAAAAGCGTTTTTAAGCTACTAAAACGAGGGAAAGTGAAAGAGGCACTAAAAGGTAAGGAAAAAAATTAAAATGAAAATAATGATAAAGGCCCGCAAAACGGGAGACAGAAAGACGTATTGCCATAAAAGTAAAACTGAGCCCAAAATATTTTTCAACTTTTAAAATTTTTAAAAAAGATTAAAACAAAAATTTTTGGCCCTTTTAAAAATACTGAGAGAAATATTTGGGGGGGCGATGAGGAGAAAGCAAACCTATTAAACAATTTTTCAATCACTGTATTCCCCGGGGAGGATATTTTCTTTTGATGGGGCAAGGGATGAGGTAAACGCCAATTTAAATTTTCCCCTTGTCTAACCAGAAAGAATTGCAGCTCCATCTTAAGAAGATTAAAATAGACAAATCACCAGGCCTGAGTAACACCCCCCCCGTGTCCTAAGGGATTAAAAAAAGTCATAATAGGCCCCTATTCTTAATTTTATGGACTTTAAAATAAGGGGGTATGTCCCAAACTGGCGTTTTTGAATGTTGAAACCCCTAATTTAGATTTTTCAAAAGAAATTTGATACGGGCCCACATAAAGATTGGTAAGAAAAAAATGCGGGACGGGAAAATGTTTGCAAATGGGTAAGCAACTAACTCATGATAAAAACAAATTGTGGAAATTAAATGGTGCATATTCAGACTGGATCCCGTTACTAGTGGGGGTACACAGGGTTCAAAAAGGCCCTATCCCTTTAATTTTTTTCATTAATGATTTTTTACGCATGGTTTGCACGTAGAATATCAATCCTTGCAGAATACTAACCTGTAAAGCAATCAACAAAATAAAAATAATGGTTTATTAAAAGGGGGATCTGGATAGGTTGGGAGCCGGGGCAAGAAATGGCAGATGATTTTTTAACACAGATAAAGCAAGGTTATGCCATGGGGAGGAAAATCAATTTCCTTTTTTACATGTTAAAGGGAAAAAAACGCGGGGAAAAAGTGATATAGAAAATTTGGGAAAATCCTGGGGGACATAAATTTAAAAACTGTACACCAGTGCAGACGCACTGCCAAGGCAAATAGGAAAAAATTTGTATTAAAAGGGGGCATAGAACCATATGAGAACATTTTTCTGCATTTCAAGTCACTGTTAACCAACACAGGGAATATTGTAACAGTGTTGGGCACCGGGGCACAGAAAGACATTGTAGAGCTAGAACAGTTTCAAAGACGGGTAACAAAAACAACAAAAAACTGGCTGGACCAATACCAGAAAGATTAGCAGATTGGGGTTATTTATACTCGGGGACTGTATCAAGAACAAGGGGGCATCACCTCTCTTTGAAAAACGTTTCTACATAAACATAGAAAGGGTTCTTTTTTCGTTAGAGACATAACTGCCGTTAACTGGAAAATTTTTTGCCAAGAAATTTCATGGTGAAATTTCCCAAAAAGAGTTTTAAAAAAGGGTTTGAGCATTTCTGGACGAATAATATAAAAGTTTTTTGACTAAGATTCGGAGTAGGGTCGTTGACCCAAGGATTTATTCTGATTGCCAATTGGAGTCGGGAAGGAATTTTTTTTTGTTAAAAAAATTTGGACATTTAAACTTTTTACTTCATGGGGTTTTTACCTTCCTCGGGTAAACACTTTAGAAAATAGGGGAACTGGAATGACATCTGTCTTTTTTCGGGCCTTAAAACATGTAATCGTAGGTTTCCATGAATATAATTTAAAATTTATATTTAAAGTTTTAGGGTAAATTGAATAAAACTGTGGAATTGTGGATTGTAAAATAATTTGCGAAAATTGTGGCTTCTGTATGTGTTTGAGTGAATGATTTGTCATGACTTTTTGTGGTGTTTACGCTGTTTTTTTGAGTTTTTAAGTGGTGTTTTGTAAAAAATAGCATTCACAGGGAAAATTTGTATTTTCCGCCTACCTCATTTTTTTTTTTCTGAAAATTTAGCCAATAAACAGGACAAGCATTTTTCGGGGAAAACTGGTAAAAAATTTAAAAAAAATAAAATTTTATAACTAATATCCCTAAGTTCAACATACAAAAGACACACAAGTAAAATTTGCTATGAACTGTAAGGGATAAAACAATTAATAATTTCATTAGTATCTCTTGTTCCAAAAAACACAAAACTTTTTTATTTTTTACACTAAAATTAAAAATTTTCTGTATTCAAAAATTATCTGTGGGCATCTGTTTTTCTGGGTGATTTTTCAATCCTGCTGCCTAAAACAATCTTTTAAACCCCCCTTTTTTTGTTTTTTTTTCCCCCTTCCCCCCCTCCAAGAACCATAAATTTTTTAATTTTTCCCCTACCTAACTATAGGTTTTTTATTTTGCAGGGCAAGAGTACTTTCTAACGGGTTATTCCTGCACACAGAATAAGAGGAAAAAACAAAAAAATTCCAATGGGACAAAATGTGAAAAAAAAAGTACTTGTCCTGTTGCGGGTTTTTTCTTTTTTTTTCTTTTTTTTTTAGGGATTTCATTCTCTGGGATAAATGATTATTTCCGTATTCTACAGGTTGATACAAACTGGCAATACCAAACATGTAGATTTTTGTTAGTTTTTGTAAAACCTAAAAAATTCAAAATTTTAATTTTTAAATGTTTTGCCATTCGCCATTTCCTGTGGACCAAAACTTTTTTTGTACTCCAAACCAAGGCTTGGGAATTTAATTTTTTTTTTGGGAATTATTTTTTTTTAAATTTTTAATACATGCAACTTTTTTTTATCAATTTTTTTTCCAATTTTTAGAGATTTAAAATTCCAAAAAAACAAAATTTTGGCGTTTTAATCTTTTTTTTTTCTACATGTTTACGACGGATAAAAGAAGTTTTAATTTAAAAAAAGGGGCATGGGGATACCAAATATTGTAACTTTTATTTTTTATTTTTTATATTATAAAATGGCAAAAGGGGATTTTATTTTTTTTTTTTTTTTTACAGATTAAAAATTTTTTTTTACTATAACTTTTAGGGATAGGGGCACAATCGTTTTTTAAATCTAACGAAAACCCCCCCTTCCTGCCTGGGCAAATAAGTATAAAAGCTCACAAAACTTCAAGACCAAAAGAATCCACAATTTTCCCCCAGGAAACAAAAAAGGGGGGGGCTGGCCCAAAAAATCGTTTTTTTCAATATTTAGAACCACGACCATGTTTCCCCAAATTTTTAAAAGGGTTAAACAGAAGAATATGGGTGTATCTAAACTTTGAAAAATGTTGTGTTTTTTTATGTTTATAAATAACTTACATTTGTTTTTTTGGCATTTTTTCGGAGAATAGGACAGGAAAATGGCAGGGTTTTTAACCCTTCCTTTCACAGGGATTTTTGTTTATGTCACGTTTTTTTTTTCCTCCCCCTTTCCCCTTTCTTTTTTTTTTTTAAATTTTTTCATCTACATAGACATAAGGGGGGCCTTTTTTGCAGGGTAAAATTAATTTTTAATGGTACCATCACCGAAATGAAAACATTTTAATTGGTTTTTCATTTTGGGGGAAATGGGGCATTATGTTAACACTTTTTAACTTTTTTTTTTTTTTTTGACAATTACAAATTGGCAAAAAAGTGTTTTTGAACATTTAAATTCTTTTTAATTTGGGAAAACTTTTTTTTTTTCTGTAACTGTCCTCAAATAAAGATTTTCAGAACAATTACAATAATTTTTTCTTACTACAGTCAGCCCCCCCCCCACTTCTGCAAATTTTGGGAACCATCTCACCCTTTACCATCACAAGAGGGGGGTTACGATGGCCAAAAAGTGCACTAGCACCACTCTTCAATTCCTTTTGATGCTGCTGTCACATTTACCAGGGAAAAGAAGACTTAAAAGGCTAAGATCAAGTTTTTCAAAGTTGAAAGGGCCCCCGGCTGTAACAAAAATCATTATCTGTTTTTATAGTTTTTTAAAGTTTTAAGGCCGAAAAAAGACAAAAACGTCCATCCGTTCAGTTTGTTGTGCTAAGGTTTGATCCAAGGGAGGGAAAAACCCCAATGAGGTAGAACCAATTGTCCTCTTTTTTGGGAAAAAATTCCTTCCAAACCTCCAATCTGGCAATCAAAAAATCCCTGGATCAATACCCCTCCCTGAATCCTAGACACTATAACTTTTTTACATTTTTATGCCCCCGAAATGCTCCAAAACCCCTTTTTGAACTTTGTTTTTTGAATTCACCATGACAAATTTCCCCTTGGGAGAGAATTCCACAGTCTCAAAATGCTCTTACAGTAAAGAATCCCTTTTATGTTTAGTAAAAATTTCGTTCCTCAAGAAGAGGATCCCCCTTGTTCTAGATACAGCCCTGGGTTGCCTATGGCATTTGGGGGCATTCCTAAGTGGGTCAAGGGTTGCTAAAATAAGGCATCTGACTTTTCATTGTCTGGTCTCTGGGGTGAGGGCAGTACACTATCACTACCTGGAGACTGTAATAATCTAGGAGACTTCTCTATCAGTTGATTTCCATTCATTGCAGTTGCCATAAAGCACACACAGTCTTCTGTACTGTATATAAAACAATATAGGGAGACATTTTTGTAACCAAAATAAATTACCTACTGCAGTGAAGGCTCATGAGTTTAGCCGCTTTATACCCCCTTACAGATGCTATGTCACACACAAAATATTGGTAAGGGGGTTTTGGGGGGGCTTATAGTAATCTGGAATCCAGATAAGGGAGTAAAGGGAAAAATATACAAATTGTCAACTCCCCTGTTTTTTCTGGAAGCCTCCTGCAAATTGGAATGTGAAAGAGATATGCAAACCCCACATCCAAAGAGGCAATTCATGGCATTTGGGGGCATTTTTACGTGGGTTAGGAGGGGCTAAAGTCTCCCATATTAAGGATTTAAAGGGTTGGCACGTATGCACTATATCTATAGATAAACTTCCCATTTGTCATTGTCTGATCTCTTAGGTGGAAGCTGTATATTATTACTACCTGGAGACTGTAATAATCTAGAGGGTTTCTCTGTCAGTTGACTATTCATTGCAGCTGCCAAAAAAAACACAATCAGTCAACTCTTCTGTCTATATAACAATATAGAGAGACATTTTTTCTCTTAAATAAAGCTGTCCAAGGTAAATTTAGAAAATACAAAAAATAATTATCTACAATAATTGAAAGAGAAAACACATTGGAACAGATCTATGAAACTGTCTGAAAGGAAGCCTTTCTATGTTGCCCATCACAGAGTCTCTGCTTTTTTAGATTCCACTATTGAAAAATTAAAGTTGCCCTGTATTGGGTTGCTATGGGCAAAAAAGAGTGTTTCTTTTGGCAGTTTTCTTACATCTGCCCCGTTATTTGTCTTCTATAGACTTACATCAAATTAATGAAACAAAAATCAAATACACTAGACCTTCCCTATAATGTCAAGGACAACTAATACTAAAATAATCTTTCACCCTTGTCCAACTTTATATTATACTTCACTTATTTAATCAGTACATATGCAAAGCAGCTACAATTTGTTATTGAGCAACATAGTTGTGAAGTGCTATCCCAAAAGCATTTAATGCTACAATGTATTTTAACAAAAGCTGTCTACAATTTTGTGAAGATTAAGCATTCATTCGGATTATAGTAGAAAGCATTTAATCAGTGCGCTTGTTTTTGCTAAGCTCTGCTAAAAAGCTTCTCACCACTAAACCAAGAGAAATGAACACTTGAAATAAATGCCTTTGAGCCAATTATAATAAATTGTACACTAAAGCACAAAACATTACACAAATACAGTAACTTGCTCGAGTTCTAAGTCAAGTCTCCTCTTATTACTTAGGAAGAATCACATGTTTTATATATAGTTAATCTTTTTTGACAAATCTAATAAGAAAGAAAACAAAAAAGGCCAACTATGTTCATAAACAAAGAGTTCTCAACTTAAAATTATATCTGTGTAAGGGTCAAAGCTCCAACTCCTTTTTTTCCTTTTAATCATTACAAAAAATCAAAATAACTCCTTAAAAGGTTTGTTTTATTAAGAATTTTGTCTGTATCTGAATCTAACCCAGATAATGAACATTTCTTGTAGTTACATTTATTTTAAAGAATGCTCATATAAAAAAAATTAAAAGGAATAATGTTTACAGTGACCACCACGTTAGTAAATCTGCCAAGGTCGACACATATGCTTAATCTTATTTTCTAATTAAATTCACTTAAGAAAAAATTTAGTATAATTATAATAAAGTTATCATATGAAGTCTATGTCTCAAAGATTTCAGACCCTCTTAAAAATCCAACACAAAAAATATGTACAGCAGCAACCAGTTGGCACTAAAACCCATAAAAACATTGAATTCATAGAACATTTGAACTGCAGCAGTACTATATTTTCTACACATGCAACATCTATGAATTCGCATGCGCCATTTTTGTAACTTGACGTTGACACTCCAATTCTAAATAGATATGTGTATAATATGACAGCAAGAATGAAAGTATTATGCACCACACTCAAAAATGGCACTAAATTGTTATGCGTCAACTTTGTATGACAGTTTTGCACTAAACTTTGGCTCATTAAAATGTGTCATCAGGCACACATTGCACCAAATTTGCCCGTATGCCTCATCATACATCTATAAAACCAACAATATATGGCAAAAAAATGGCGAAGGCGAATTCGTAGATGTTGCACTAGGTTTTTAGTAATCACGTTAATCAAATTTGCTTTGCCCACCTACCATGTCAAGGTTAGCTCATCATGTGCGTCCTGATCTCTAGACTTGTCTCACCTCTGGGCCAAAACCTCCAAGAATAAGGGTAAGTACAATGCTAACCAACATTTTCTTTCAATTACATTAGACGAATAGACTACCTTTAGTAAATGTATGTTCAGAGCTCTCAATATGGCAGTACAGCTGGTGCTGCCGTACAGGGACCCAGCGAGACTTTAAAAACAAGGAGGGGCCTGCTGCCGCCTATGGTCTGTTCAGTCAACCATATAGGTTATCTCAATTGTATGCCTGTCCTCAATTGTATGCCTGTTCTGTTTCTTGCATTATTTGTAGATGACGTCATTTCACTCATGCCTATCCCAGAGAGGTACAACAATCTGTCTATCATCTCATCTCTACTCTTGATGAAGCCAAAGTTTGGTCAAGCTGGTTAGGCTGTGAAATGTCTAACTATATCAAAGCTTCATTTGCACTGCAAATCAGTTTCGAACATGTGTATTGTATTTATGACAGATTATACTGTGCTTTTATTCAATTGACCTAAGCATGTTGTTCCACTTGTAAATGTTTTACTGTATTTCTACCTTGTACACTGTTTTTATCTGTTTGTTACAAACAGCCTATAGTGTATTCTAATGTACATTTTAGGTTTTGTCATCGTTTTACCTCAATCCTACATCCTGTAAAGTAAAACTACAGACTTCAATACAACGGTCGTAATCATATGACAAGTAGGAAGCGTTTAGCTGCCTTGTCAAGCTCCACATAGACCCCGGGTACTGACATAGTGTGGGCAGGCACATATAAAAACAAACATGCTAAAAACAAGAGGAGAAGATTCAGACTATTACTATGGTCTCATCCACGTTGCACGCAGTCACCATGCAAGCAGCAACAGCCGCGATCTCTAGGAATCAGTCTCAACCATGTCACAGAAGCTTAGCCACACATCTTCTCTAAAGGGACAAGAACAAGAGCCAGCGTCCTCCAAGCATCATCTGTCGGCAGTGCAGCCGCCATCCGAGCCCGTGCAAAGGTCTGAAGCAGCAAAGTGCTCAGAGCTTTCTTCGCTGAACAAGAGATGCACCCGAAGTTACAACAAGCGTCCTTCGGAAGCAGACGCATGTACGATCAACAAGCAGAGAGAGTAGCAACAACAAGAGGCCTCATAAGAGCTGGAAAAGTACACGCCTACAAGTAACACTAGAGGGAGAAGCTCACAATTGAAAAGAATACAGCAGCCCCATAGCAGAAGCAGAAATTCTATAGAAGCATACTGCCATCTCCTGGAGATAGTTGATTCACAGTGGACACATGTAATGTGCTTGCCTAGAGCAAAGCCCTCCAGATCCACTACCAGCGCACTCGAGTACGTCCATCACACTCCATTACAGGCTCTCAGCCTGCTCACAGAAACCAAAGATATCATCACTGAGCCAACCCACCCCCAAAAAAGACATCCCATCCTGCATCAGGAACTGATTTCAGACCACAGTTCTACAAGCAAGAGGATGCAGAGCATCGTGATACAGATCAAGAGTGACTTCACCACTCAAAAAGAATCCATTCCTTCATTCCAGCCTGATGAAGTCTCTTCAGGCCCTAAATGGGGAATGATACTGACAGGACTGATGCAAAGTTTTTTTTATTAATTCCTACAGGTATGAGACATTACACCTACACTCACACCAGAACAATTCCTCCAGCAACTCCATTTCTTCATGTATTGCCAATTCAGCCACAACGGACTTTGCTTAATGTGTCTTTGCTCGCCGTGAGAGCTGGTCAACAAAGGGACTTCTGAAAGTTCAGTCGAGAATATCGTTCCAAAAACTATAAGCTTGGCGATCCCTTTCAGAATACAAACAGAGAACTTGGAGATTTCAAGTAGAGGAAGAGTTATGATCTCCAAGTAAAATTGGCTGGGAAAATGAAAATGCTGCTACATGCTAAGGAGGATAAGAGACATAATATAACTTAACCCAGAAACAGGTCTTAACTGATCTGCTAGAGACTAGCTGATTGTTATGGTTCAGCAGAGCTATAAAATCTCATTGTTCAAATTAATTGATGACTATCCCTAGAAATATCTAGTAAGTATACCAGAAACTTAGAGAACTAAGTGACTGCTATGGAACTGAAAGGTTGCAAAGCAGATGGGAAGATTCTCCAGGACTTGCATTTCTTGACACAGCAGAGGTGTCATACCCAAAAGTACAAAAGCTTCCTTCCATCACCTTCAAGATAGAGTGGCTCACACAGTGGTGTCCATGTATAAACAAGGCTCACAATGTAACCTATTTCCTCATTTAGTGTGTTTTGTGATGGACGTTGTTACCAGCAAGCAAAGATTTAGAAATGATCCTACTTTGATTTTACAATGTCATGTGTCACTCCTGCCGGTTTTAAAGCATTCAGTAGAACACAGTGACAGTTTCACAAAAGCAATATTTCTCTCCTACCAGATTTACTCTCACAGGTCTTTCAAACTCCTTTCACCAGGACGCCACGATCAGGATCGCCAGTAAGCATATACCCTTGCACGAGGAAGCCACATTCCTACTGTACAATGCAGGAGCCTTCAGAGAAAAGTCAATGGACGAACGCAAAACCTTCCTCAATGGAGAACAACATAGCAACAAATGTTGCTTGTCGACATACACACTTTGCCAAGGACTGTAAGATCATTGCGTTAAAATTTCAGAGTGATGACAGAACAGATCACAAAAACACAAAAAAACACAGCTTTACACCCGCCTCCATCACCATGGACTTTACTACATGCAGAAGCACCGAGAGGAATCATGTGAAAGGGAGAGAGTAATGCTATACTGAACACCAGCATACTATCCCATTGTACAGAGGTCTGCAAAGGACTCACAGTTAGCAGAATCCCTGCTCCAAAATATGCCTAGTCAGAGGTCTACCCATCAGGCTCACAAAGAAAAGCGCATCAAGATCTATGCAATTGCCTAGATGACCAAAGTAACAAGATACTCGTACCAGATCTGCTTGTCTTCCGAAATGTTTAACATCAAAGGACCCATCTCTCCCTACACACTATAGACTTTGCAGGAACTGTTAGACGGCGTTGAGAGAGCTACGGCTAGCCAGGTAGGGGTCCTATTGATGGTCTCACCTGCTTGTCCTACCTACCATAATCAGTGCAACCAAATTCCAGACAATAGGGCTGAAATCCCTACATCCAGATTTGCAGAATAACACTCCCATTTGAGGGCGTTTAGCTCATCATATACCAGAACTTGATGATGCAAGCCACAGATATATCCTACTCCTTGGGAGAGAATCTTGAGCGTTCACAAAGCTAAAGCCAAATTAATGGTCCTCACAATGCTCCATATGCCAGTAAACTTGATCTAGGATGGGTCCATTTATATGAGATGTTTTGTCATAGGGAATGAAAACAACCCAGTAAAGAAAATAAGAAAAAAGAAAAAAAAAAAAAATAAAAAAAATAATCTAAAAAAAAGAGGTAGTTAAAAAAAATTAGAGAAGATAATAATAAATACCCATAAATAATGGAATAAATAATAAGAAACAAAATAAAAAAATAAACAAAAAAAATAAACACCTCTGTTAACAACATGCTTACCAACATAAGAAAAGAATGGGACACCCTTCTCTCTTCCAACCGTTGTAAAAAATCATTCCCACATAAAAGAACTAACCACACAGATTCATACTACCAATATCCCTTTCATGGGCTCTTCATTGACATCATGCCTGTAGACTGTGAACCAAGACGCATAATCTGCAACCAAGCAACTAGATCCTGTAGCTGCTGACCGCCTAAAAGAGACAATCTGGTTAACAGATCCAGCACTTCTGTACAACTCAGAGCACACACCACAAATCTTGAGAAAATTTGAACTAGTGGATGTAACACAGATACTTGAAATTCCCGTCCTCAGGTTTCAACGTTGCAATACAGAAGTTACAGGCATCAGACTCAAGTCCCACAGATTTTAGTAGATTTCTCTACATGGAATCACTTACTGAGCTATCACCTACTTAACCCACATAGCACGTTCTTTCAAAAATGCCTTGACTACCCTTACAATGACTGTGTAAAGAAAGCACCAACTGGTAAAAATGGTCTACACAGTTAAGTGAAACTTGATCATCCAAAAGAGGTATGATGATTCGAGGGACGGTGCAACATGAAGTCTATGCCAAAGAAATCGAGAGAGCATCATTAACCAGAGACCTATTCCCAAAACACAGTGTTTTGTAAAGAGAAACTGGATCCGTTCATTGATGGAGATGACTATTGAGAGTGTGGGAGGTCGCCTCAAGAAATCCAAAATAGACATTTAAGCTGAAAAACATCCCTTGTAATTCCAGTGGTCATCATCATAAACACATTCTTTGCTACTGTACAGACAGTACCACGATACTTGTTATGAGTGTAAAACATCAGGCCGGCTGTTTACAGAAGGGCTTTACAGAGCTGCTGGACTGTGGATATTATGGAGCAAAGTCGATGTGTGAGTAAATTATTATTTTCACATAGTGTATACCTGCGCAAAAAAAGCAGATATTTTCCAAACACAGAAGATGGCCACACCTTCCTTCTGACAGGATTATGTTACAATCCCCCTATACCAACGTAGGGTCGTTGATGTATTTGTGTCCTGGCCATAGTTTCCTCTGATAAACCAGAGGAGGTCAATCCAACAGCAAACGGTGGGCCGAATCTGTCAGACTGTATGTCCACCCTAGCCTTTCCATATAAGGAATAGGAATCTAAGGTGTTCTACGTAGTTCAAGCTTTCATACACGATCTTAGGCCTTCATTGTCCATCAGAGGCCATGAAACCACATTCCTCTGACAGAGCACTAACTTTTGTCTGGAGCGAGCTAAAGAAATACAAAATCCTACAACCTAAATACACTCAGTGTTCGAAAGATACTCTATGTAGGCAAGGTTGTACTGGACCTTTCAATCTACCGCACTCTCTCATATGTGTGGAGCTTTGGGAAAATGATAGGATAGCACGAAAAATCCTGACTCTATCCTATTTCAAGATTGGTACAGCAATACCTCACTCATGAAGTGGTAAACTACCTTCCTATGCAAGTTTTCAGCCATCATTAATTCCAACCGTTTAAATCCCAATTTTTCAAGTGATCCATACTGATCTTTGTACTCCTGCAATGCTTGCTTACACCACAAGACTGAGCATTGTAATGCCTCCAGCAGGATGAATTTCAATCATCTAAAGATCTTTGACAGCGTCAATGCGGACAGGTTCAAAGCCTCGCTACATACCTTTTTGGAACAAGTGGAGAGGGAAACAGTACATCTCCACTCTACAACCAAGGAATAAGTGGCAAACCACCACCTAACCTCAAAATTGGTGTTTGTCATTCTTATGAAAGACTGGTCATCACACTAAATCGAAATGGTCCTCTAGACATTTCTCCAAAACAGCTCCCAAGCGAAACGGAAGCCATACGCTAAAGAGTAGAGTCAAGGTGCACAGGTCAGAATGAGACTGAAACTGTTCCTCAGACCATTGAACTGAACTCATATTACAGAGTTTTATCTTCTGAAGGACTCTGTTAGTGTCATCAATTGACGCCGAGGCTGGGAGTCTTGTACTTGATAATTCAATATGGTTAAGTTGAATATGGCTTACATGCATAGTTAAATAATGGCATATGGGTGCACCTTGTGGGCCTTTGTTTGCAGTTTTCACAAATGTTTGGTTGTCTATTTCCAGCCTAAGAGGGAAGTTCTTTTTGTCATTATGGTAGATACTCATTTCACCTCATGTCTACACAGAGAGAACATCATCAGCCATCTCATCTCTACTGCGTGTTGAAGCATAGTTGGAAGCTGTTAGGTACTGTGAGGAATTGTCTACAGCTATATTCGTACATCGTAAGCACTGCTTTTACAGTTTAGAACTTGTTGTATGTAGTCTAGACAATTATACTGGTCTGTCTTATTCGATTGACCTAACATGTGTCAAAACAACCACCATGACAAAGTTACTGTATATATCTACCTTGTTACACGTGTTTTATTATGTTTGATTACAACAAGCTATGTGTACATTCTAAGTGTCATTTTTGATTGACCATCAGTTATTACCTCAATAGCCTATATCACTGTTAATAAAACTACAGACTTCAATCACATTCGGCCGTAATCATGAGACAAGTAGTGAAGGTCGTTTAGCTGCTCTTTCGACTCCACATAGACCCCGGGAGGTACGTGAAGTGGGGCAGGGACAACTTAATCTATCTAGAGGATTCCAGAATATAGCCTTAGATACTTATTGAGGTGCTTTATATAGCCTTCTTCCTCTGTGGGCCTTTATATACCTAAAAAAAAAAAAAACCCCCTACTGGTGATTCTGTGTAACCTACCTACTAAAGGTGGCTTTATTGTTATCTTTCTACCTACTTGGAGGCCTATATTTTCTACCTAAATTTTTCAGGGGGCATATGTGCCTTACCTACTGGGTATCTTTGTATAGTCAACCAATCTACAAATGGGAATTATATACCTACCCTACTCTGGGAACCTCAAATGCCTACCTATTTGGGATTCTAAATTAGTCTACTTACCTAACTGAGGACAGGGGGAAGGGGGGGGGAGGGGGGGGGGGGTGGGTGGGGGGGGGGGTGGAGGGTGGTGTGGTGTGGTGGTGGTGGGGTGGTGGGTGGGTGGGTAGTTATACGCTGCTAGCTTACTGGTAGTTATAGACCTAACCACTAAGAGGGCCCATATACCTACTGAAGGGTCTTTCTATATTGAAGACCTAACTTCCTAATGTTGAGTCCCTTTAATACCTACCTACTGGGGACCCTATAAACTACTTAACCTACTGGGGCTACATACCTACCTACCTACCTACCTACTGATGTAGTCATATTACCTATCTCCATGGAACCCATGGCACTACGGTGATTATTACTTCATTTTAGGCACTATGAATAGGGATGTTTAGCACATAGGCATTCTGTACAGGTGAGGGAGTCTTTGAGAAAGCAGGATGGGTTCAGGTGTATGATTTTTAAATTCTTCAAGGACGGTCGTTGGCTGTGAGAAGTTTGTCAAGGAAATCTGGACTGGTTGTGAATAGTAGAAAGTTGGAAAGTGACTCATTAGAGCATATCGCCTATGTACAACTGGTAAATACCACTATATGGTTACTATATGGTGGTGATAATGTCTAAGTGTAATGGTGTTTATGATCATGTACAAACACTTACCAGCATGTGAAGTTGGGGCTACTTGGAGGGCATTGATTTCCTTCTACTCATCCTATTTGCACTCACCTTGTCTTTCAAGTGGCAAATTGAGCATAAATCACACCCCACAAAGTTCATGCACCCCAAAAAATATCAGCTGCATGTTCGGTTCTTAAATTAATCAAAGTAAGTAAATTCAGAGGAAGATCCCACATAACCGCACAAACACCACTCACTCGGCAATTGGCAGCTATTCTAGCCAAACACTGTTCTCCAGCATCACATGGTTAAACTCGAACACACTGCTCTCCAGCAGTCACAGGGATATACATTTTCATCAGCTATGGATTTTTAAGGCTACAGAACCAAATATAATAAAGTATAAGCTTTAATAGAAACAAGTACAATGCTTATTTAAAGTACAAAAAGAAATGTACAATAATGTGACATACATACATGCAATTACAGTCAAAAAATAAAAGGAGAAAATCTCAGAAAATACCTTACACTTACAATGTATAGATAGTCTTTTCCGTTTCGGGGAACTAAGCAAGCTGATGGCTAAACCCCATGCTATAAACCCAAACATCGGGGAACCACATTTTTTTAAACCCTGCACATTCAGTTCAGCTTTCAGAGCTGTCCATCAACTCATTATGTAATTTTGTTGTCCCTGACTGGCTGAATTAGATTATAAAAGGAGAATACAGCTTTGAAGTAGAAAAACTCCAAGCTCCATGTCTTTTTGGAGATTACTTGTTATCCCAAAATAAAGTTTTTAGTTTTTTATGACTAGACACACTTAATGGCTTTGGGTAAACAATTTTATGACCAGGACTAATGAGCCATAACCAAGCTTGTAGACAGGGAAAACACATAATCGATCGTGGTAAGGGGGGGGGGGGGGGGTACATAAATTCCATCAATACATATACAAAACCCACCCATTTCAATGACAATTAAATATTACTAAATTATTCAGTCACTAAAATGGGTTGATATGTGGTGATGATGTGGCGTATTATTTGTTCTTGTATATTATTGTTCTGATATCATTGGTCTTGATATATTGATTTTGTCAGTAACAGTATGATGATATTTCCACATATTGGTGACACATGGTGATAATGTGGGCTATTTTTGACCCTTGTATATGTAACTGACCTGCAAAGTAAAGTTACATGTCAATTAAACGAAACGGTATAAACTCTTACAAAGACTATAACCCAAAACAATTGAAATTTATTTTGTTGTTCATCCCACACATTTTTTTTTTTTGGGGGGGGGGGAGAAGATTTGGCTGTATGAGGCCCTGAAATTTCTTATGCTGGCTCTTTTTTTTACTTCTTAGCTGTCAGTAGAAGATGAAAAATCAGTTTATTTCCTTTTAGAGGCTAATTGAGTATATTTGATGGTGAGATTTCGAGAGTACTAGCTCTCTTCTTCAGACATGGTGTTTTTACAAGAAACTGAAAAATTTACAGACTTTTTATACACAAAAGACATGGACCTTCAAAGAAAACTTAGAATCTTTAAAAATAACAAAATGCCCAAATTATAAGTAGAGCTGTTATTACAAAACAGGTCAAGAAATAAACATTCTGAAAGCTTGTGAACAGAGGGATCAGTAATTAAATTGCTCTTATCTATTTGCTATCAAGATGTGATTTGTGACCCTCACAGTTCATATGTATGTCACATGAAGCTAGGATGAATGTTAAGTCCATTTTGCAGAGTTTTAATTTTTGCATTAACTTATATTCCCATTCCTTCCCTCCCTTTTTGTCTTAAAAAATGTCCCATTAAGACCAAAAACCTGTAAATCTTCCATGGAGTGGTCTTCTCTGGAGAATGTGGGGCCCCACTGGAGATCTGTTCTGCTGTTGCTAATAGTGAATCTGTGTGAATTCTTTGCGCTGTCTGAGTAATTTCTTGTATAACACCATGCCTGAAGAGAGCTAGTACTTTTGAAAGCTTACCATCAAATATACTCAGTTAGCCTCTAAAAGGTATCGCCTGATTTCTTCACTCTTCAACTACTTTCTATGCTAACACGGTATAACATTTTACTACTAACTACCTTGTCAATCATTCTCAAGAAATTTACTTCTAACTTGATGTATCACTAGTATTCCATGCCTTAAAGTTTTTCGGGCCATCACAAAAATCCAAAGTGAAAACAACAAAGTCCTATTAGGATTTTTTTTTGTGTTAATGAAACCATATTTCTACTCAACATTGAATAATTCCATAATTATGTTTCCACTACTTGATCTGGAAAAACAAAACCGTTAAATAAAATAAAAATTTCTTTCATTGTGTGATGTAAAGTTTTTACAGAACCAGAATGTTTACCTATAAAACACACAAATTTTTTTGTGTCATCTGTGATTTGCGTAATTGCAGGAAATAAACAAGCTGGGTGAACAACGTCTTAGTGTGTTTCTGACATAATTTTTTCCAGGGTTTTCACTGAGGCTCAAACAGCTCCTTAGTTGGCAAAAACAGCATGCTCTTATTACATTTGATAAGATCTCTTGCCCCTGCTTTAGCATTCACTGCCTTTGAGAATGCAGCAAAGAAAAACAAACTGTCCGCACTTTAGCTGTATATGTTTATTGTACGCAAAGCAACCAAATTTAGTATAACATGAATAGTTTAGATTTTTTTTTCCTTACTTCATGGCCTGGATGGGAACTGTTTTAGAAAGGCAGATTCCCGGGGTGGCTCCCATTACCATGCCACCGCTGTATCATAACATCAGGAACAATATATGACCAGCCCTTAATTTAGGGCTCAAGGGATGGGGGTTTGTACAGAAGTGGAAGTGCTGGAAAAGAGAGGAGTCTAAAGTTTTTTCGGGTAAATTCTCCAGGGACAAGTAGTGGCCGGGAGAAACGTCATTGCATTCTTTACCGGACACAAAAAAAAGGGAAGAGAATGACTCATCAGAAAGACATCATGTGGTTTGGGCCAGATGGAGAAGAAAAGGAGAAGAGAAACAACCCCCATTAGAGATGATGCCCTCCTGTGGTCCCAATGCCAGGGGTTATTTTACTTCTGTTTTGGACCCGTGCTGCATTCACAGTTATATGACGTGACCTGAGCTGTGTCCGACCACAATGTGGTCAGAGACAGGTATCACTCTCTTGACAATTAAAGACAAGTCTATGCTGCCACTATACAAGCTCCAAAATAACCTATAACGCCGCCATATATTGTCAAGGGAGTACATACCTGTCTCTTTTGATCAAAAATATGTGAACCAAGAATCTCAAAGTTTTTTCATACCTGTGTTATGGCAGACTGAGACAGGTGGTCCGCCAGACAGAGGATCAGGCCACGTGTTGTAGGTGAATGGCGCGCACGGGGGAAAGACAGAGCCCACACAGGGGGCAAAAAAGGACAGGTTTAAACAAGTAAAAACTCAACTCAGACGCAAATACTCCACTTTTTTTTGACCCCCAAATCTCTTAGGGATCGAGAAAGGGGAATCATCAGAAAAAAACAAAGATGGACCTTCAAGTGATTAACTTATCCTCTCTAGATTAACGGAAAATCAAAAACGGGTGTTGTCATTTCTTAGTTCACTCCCATCCCCCAATTTTAAATAAAATTTATGGGAAAAAAAGATATTAATCTCTTTGCGAAATTGGGCTTTGCATAAATATAAAAAATGAAAAGTAATATAAACAAAACCTTTGGGGAAACAAAGGGGAAAAACAGGGGTATCTTAAACAATTGCAGGTTAAGGTAAGGGAAAAGAACCCCATAATTCTAGATATACCTTTGAAAATTTAAAGCCAAATCTAGAATAACCCCCCGTATCACAATATAATTTATTGATACGTTTGTGGAAGTGTAACCAAGCATAAAGAAAAAGCACCAGACAAAACCATTTCTTTAAATTTTAAAAATTGGGGAAAAGGGGTAGCAAAATGCGAATTTACAACTAACGGAATAGAAATCAAACCGTGCAAGGGGGGTAAATTGTATCTTAAATAAAATGACATAGAGCGATGGTGAGAGAATCTTGGTGTTTCCCAAAAACATTTTAAGGTTTCCCAAAAAACCCAAACCAAATGAGTATCGAAGGAATTGAAAAGGTTTTTGGGTTTTGGGGAATTAAAAAAATTAATTACTGAGGAGGAGAAAAAAATTTATGCAAATGTAACCCTACAGCTACCTTTTATGAAATTTCCCAAAAAAGTGCATAAAGAGGTTTCCCAAATACCGGGAAGACCGAAGCCCTCAGGAAAAAAATTTTAACACAAGGCCCCGCACATATGTCGTTGTATACTGATCCCTTTTGCCGGGCCCTTCCCTTCATATTTTTAAGATACAAGGGAACTGTTGAAAAACGATCAGTGGTGAGTGAGAGTACCTTCTTGAAATTTTTTAGACGTGAAGCCCAACAGAACATCGACTACCGGGGCCTGAAAGAAACAAGTATTTTTGAACACAAGAGGTACACAATTTAAGGGAACAAAATGATTTTTTTTTATAGCTATTGGTTTTGTTTTGAACAAAAACTTTTTTTGTTTGATGGCCCCCTTTTATCACCAAAAAAGGAGCAGCCATGGAACTGTCTGTGCACCAAGTTTTTGCTAATCAAATTTTGGTTGGGGAGGATGCTATTGTTTTTTCTAAACCCCTTTAAATATTCCAGAGGATTTATTTTGGGGGCGTTTTATTGATGATTTTTGCTTTTTTGGGATGGTAGTGAAAATTATTTATGGATTTTGTATCTAACTCAAAAAATGAAATTGGGATAAATTCACGTTTGAAATTTCATCGGGAGAAAATTAATTTTTTGGATCTTGAAATTATTTTGGTGAAAACAAAAATTTTTGACAAAATATTTCGGGGAAAAAAACGGGGAAACCAAAAAATTTTGTTACATTTTTTATTCATCCCCTTTTTCAAAAAAATTCCCCTAGGCCAATTTCTTAGGGCTCAGAAATTTTTACATTTAAGAGGATTTTAATGAAGAAAAGTTAAATTTAAAAGCCCTTTTCAGGCAAAGGTTTTCCAAAAAATGTTTGAGGAAGGCGTTTAAAAGGGGGTTTGCCCGTGACAGAGGACATTTTTTAACATAAAAGAAGAAAGAAAAAAAAGATTTAATTCGTTTTTTAAATTTCCTTTGATGATAGAGCAATGGGAAAAAGATAAACTTAGAGACATTGCAATTCAAGGCGATCCAATTTTTTCGAAATGATTTCTAAATTCCCAGGTCACTTATAAAAAGGAAAAATCTTAGGGATAATTTGTACATATCACTTTAAGGGGTTTGGCAAAAAACTTTGGTTTTCAGTCCCGGGGTAGGCTTTTAAATCCTGTCAACTTTATTCTTCCCCATTCATAATTTAAAACAAAGATTTTGTTTAATCCCCTTGATAAAGAAAATTTTTTTATAAAAAATTCCAATTGTAAAACCAGAGGGGGATTTTTGGGTATTTTACCCGCCCCCAAAAACATGTGGGAAAAACCAACAAGTTTCGTCGTGGGTCCGAAAATCTTTACATTTTAAAACAGAGGGACACTCCCCGCAAGACACATTTTTTGGGAAATACATAATGGCGAAATAGAGGGGCTAAAATTTTGGGGCATATGTGTGAAAAAAATAGGGGGAAAAAAGGGGGATTTGGATTAGTTTTGTTGCAGAAGAGGGGAAATGGTACACAACTCAATACATTGAAACCAAAGGGCCCAAACAAGGCTTTTCATTTCGGCATTTATTTGATTTGCATTATTAAAAATTTTTAAAAAATTTTAAAAGTGATTAAGTCGGAGGGAAAACAAGTTTAATTATTTATATGGAACATCAATTTCTTGTTTTTTTTTTTCCCCCTCCCCTTTCCATCTTGGCCCCCTTCCCCCCTCCCCCCCTTTTTTAATTTTTTTCCCCTTGTTTGGGTTTAATGATGGGAGATATTTCATCAGTACAGGATTTAAAAATTGGTCAGTTTTTGTTTAAGGGATATTCATGTAGTCTTTATGGGGATTTTATTTTTTCTGTTTCCCTGATATGCAAAGAAAATTAAAGAATGGGGATTTTAAATTCTGGAGTTCTTTATACCCCATTGTGACTTTGGATTTAATGGGGTAAAATGTAGATGAGAGAACTCAAAGGGGAAATTTTGGGTCAAACTGGGGGGGAAGGAGGGGACCCCAAATAAATTATTAAAAAAAATGAATTTTTGTAAAAAGAAAGGGGAGTTTTTGCAGACAAATTTTTAAAATGCGGGGGGCTGGTTTTTTTTGGGGTGACTTTATTTGGTAATTGTAACCTAAAGGGGTGTTTTATAAAAAATAAGGGAAATGGTCTATTTACGTGGGGTTTAAATTCCAATGAAATCTTTAGTATTGAAGAAAGGGGCCCCCTTTTGGTTACAAGTGGCTTGCTTGAATGGGTTTCCAGGGCTCTTTTCATTTTGGGGGCACCCAAATTTCAAAACATGAGAGATGAAAAAAGGGCCCCAAGTAGGGTGGGTGCTTTTGGGAGTTTATTCCGGGGAAGGTTTAAAAATGGGGGCAGGTTATGGGATGGTGATTTGAAAAAAGTTGTTGGTATGAGGCATGGTCATTTGCGGAAAATTTATATTGGCCAAGGGGGATGGGTTTTATGGGGGCCTTTATTTAAACCCTGAAGGGTGTTTACCTAAATATTGGAAACTTCACCCCAAAGTGATGGAATTAAGAAAATGTACCCGGAGTATTATTATCTAAACTAAGGCTACTACTAGCGTATTCCAAAGAGAGTCGCTAATTGCAAGCAGCCAGCCCATCTTCTTTTTTGTGTCATCCAGAAATTAAAACACATATCAAATATCTTCCATCTTGGGGGCTTGCAATGGCATCCTGGGGGGGACCGGGGATTCCTTTTTATTTCCCCCTTGTTTCAATTCTGGAGGCACACCGAGGATTCAGGAGTTTTGCGCGGTCCATTGCTGCTTGTTTTGTTCATCTATCTAGCGTTTGCTTGAGCAATGGGGAAAAGACCCAGACACATATATAATCCTTTGGGTTTCCCCAACCACGAAATCCCCCCCCGAGACTTTGTCTCACTTTTTTTCTTCCCTAAGGCCCTGACACCACCCCTGAAGGGGTTGGGGAGCAGTTGAGGGTAAAGAACCCAGGGACCACTGCCGGGGTTCCCAAGGGGGGGGTAAAAGGGCCCCCAGGGTTTCCACATTGTTAGGTGGGGTTATTTTGACTAGCCAAAACCCCAGGTGCTACCTCGAGGCCCCTGGATTATGACCCAAACCCGGCCAAAGTGCCTGCGCAAACCGGGGGCAAAGGCCCCTTTTTGGGTTTTTTGATAGGAGACCCCGTTTCTCCTAGGTGTCTGCTTTGGCCCCGGGGGTCCAAAAGGGGTCTCCACATTTTAGGGGGAAGTCAAAATGTTGGTAAAGTGTTTTGTTACTGGACCCAAAGGACCACTGCCAGGCTTATAAGGGGGGTAAAAAAAGGGCCAAAACTCTTCCACATTCCCTTTGAGGGAGGATGATTGTTAAAACACAAGGGGTACCTCAGACAGTCCCCGGCAATTCACTACCAAAAAAACCGCAGAATCCGGGTGCAGGCACCAACCGGGGGCAAAGATATCCCATTTGGTTTATATGGGTTTTTTCCCAATGGCATCGGGGGGGGTCCAAAAAATTCCCCCCAAATTTTTTCAACGTGCAAAGGGGATAAGTGTTTTTTTACTGTATCCATTAATGCTGTCTCCGGGGTGGCCCCACCAAGCATTCGAGATGCACAAATCAGGAGAGGCATTTTAGTTGGGGATGGGTCCCCAACCCGGTTAAAATCTCGGGCAAATCTCTTTCATGGAAGTGGGGGAGGGCACCCCCGGCTAAATGGAGATAAAAAAACATTAATAACCCCAACCCAAATTGGGACAACAAGATCAAGCCATCACACTACATGGTTTAAGCGGCTAGAAAGCAATTTTTAAGCGGGGCCCCTATTGCCCACCCAAAGGGAAAAGGATCCCCCCTCCTTAGATATATCCCTGCTTTTGCTGAAACCCCTTATTTGTTCATTGTGCCTCTTTTGGGGTCATGTGGCCCTAAACCCAATGTACGCACTCCTCACCTATACCGCACAACCCGCCTTTTTTGCTAGGAGAAAACCCAAAGGGCCATTCTTTTTCTGGAGGGCCATTTTCCAACCTGGGCAATTCTACATTAAGGGCATGGATGGAATTTTAGTTCTTTAAAAATTCCATCCAGATGTTAGCTACTTATTTAACTTTTTTCCAATTCTTTTTCCCCAACCTGTCCAGGCGGGGAAACCCCACACCCAAAGTTTTACGCCGTTGTGAATGCCCCGCTTCATCCAATTTTCTCAGGGAGTAAATGAATTTTGTGCGTGTTCTGATAGCGGGTAAAACTTTTCCCCTAGGGTGAAATTTTCCCCCACCCCCATGGAGAGCCATGAAAAACCCCTTTATCACAAATGAATAAAGCCCCTGTTTTTAAAAAACCTTTTGGAATCATTCAATGGGCGTCCTACCCACGCTGAACCATACATGTATCATACAAAGGGGTTTTACCCCCCCTTTTTTGGCGCCTCTGTCAGCCCCGGACGGCACACCAGGCCAGGTTTTTTTCTAACTGGAAAAAAAACACAACGTTAAAACCCCCTGTTGTCAGAGGGGACACCTCGAATTCCATTTTAAAAACTAGATTGCATTTCTACAGTCTTCTCCCCCCCGTTACCTGTGCAAATGACCAGGCGCCCTTTTAATGTTAGCTATGTGATTCACTACTGGGCCCAAAACCCCAAGTTTGGGGAAACTAAACCGGGAAATCTCTAAGTATTTTCCCCTTTTTGAGAGGGCGTTGTGAGCGGGGTTGGCCACTTCATTGGAAATCATGCTGTATCTGTGAGGTTCGGGTCATTCATCGATATTGGGACCCAAATCAGGGGAAATTCCTTTGTGGTTGGCCGGGATGGGGGAGCATATCACAGTCAGAGGCACAGCTTTTTGGCATTTTGCTGGAGGGCCAAATGGAATTGGTCCGCTTTTCTCCTTCCACCTGTGCTTGGAAGCATAAAACACAAAAGAACAGGCAAACCAGTATAGGATTTTCTTTGCTGTGTTTTTGGCTGTGGCCGTAGTTACTGGCCAAGCCTCGGCCCCCCAAAAAAAGATCGATGGCTAAAAAACATACCATATTGCCCCCCGGGGTTTAGTGTATGTAACCAGTGCACCTTTGGGAATGGATACAATTTTGGGAAGTGTTTTTTGGGGGTTTTTACAACCCCCCCGGGGTTATGTCGGGCACATGTCAGAAAACCCTGAACATACTTATCAAAGGGGGGTTTGAATTTCCTGGGGCAAACCAATTTTCACCTAGTGCCCATAGCCCCCTTTGCCCAGGGGGGTGGGGGCCAGTGGAGATTAGCCCAAGGGAAACTCCGGGGGAAAAAACGGGGTTCTGAAATTTACCTCCCGGGTTCCTCCTGCTTCGGGGCCCCTCCCTCCATCCATACTTTTTGTTTTGAGGCTTTATCGAGCCTCATTTCCCTCAAAGAACGATCTGGGTAGTAGGCAAGGGCTAATCCTAGGGGCAGGCCGGTCTCCCGGGGCGTTTCCCCGGGCCCTTTGGGGGCTATCTTTCTTCTCGGGCAGGTACTTTAACAGGGCTACCTCCTTGGGCAGCTAAAGGGCCCTTTTTAAGAGGTCTTTACTAATTCAGAATTTTTTAATTGTTTCCCCGATTTAAGTCAAATACCCCCTCGTTTTCCAAATAACACCAAAATCATGTGCTACCCCCCGAAGGCGTACTGGAACTGTGTAACTTAATTCTCAATCCTTTTCCCAAAGTAAAGGGGTCATGAGTGCAGCAACTGGGTTTTCCGGGGTGATGCGGGGATGGAGGGCTTTTTACAACTATTTGCCACCGGGTTTTCGCATACCCGGTGACAAAGTGTCCTTTGGTCCTCGTTCCCCCATTGGACCATCTACAAAATACCAGCTCAGGTTAATTCATGTTTAAAAGACATTTGAAAACCCCCTTTTGTTTCTGCCATCATCATCACAAATCAGGTCTACACTTGTCATGTTCCCCCACTTCATCTGTTTCCCCCCTCCTCTTCAAATCCACGGGCAGTGGGGGTGGCGGGATTTAGAATGGTGAGCTTTCGGGGTTGGGGGCTGAGTATTTTCAATTTCGTATTTGTGATTCTGGCTGTGACAAGTGCTTCAGTTTGGGGTGTGCACATTCAGCAAAGAATGTGGTACCTGAATTTTTAAGGGGGTGTTTAGTACCATCCCGTTTTGAGCCCAGTTCGAGGCGGGCCGCTACTGCTGAAGAACCAGCAATCTTCAATGCTATCCAAACTGGGGGAATAGTATGCTAGGGGGCGCATACGACCCCCAAAGTTTTTGGTCAAACACCCAGGAAACCCCTCCCCCGGGCAGAAAATTTTAAAGGCTTTTTATATTGGGGACCCAATCTGGGGCTTGGGGGGACGTTAGCTGAGTGTATGGTGCACTCACAGCTTCTGGTGTCAGCCAAAAGGGTCTTTTTTTTTAGACATTCTAAACGGTTGGATTTTTTGAGAAAATCTTTGTCCAGGGCGGCAATAACTGACAACCCAATAAAGGCTCAAAAACCCCTTGGGGTTTTTTGGCATGGGGGGGTTCTGTATACATTTTTCCTCGGGGGTGAGATGTTTAATGCCGGAGAGATACAGGACCCAGGAAAGTAGGGTAGATTCAAAAAATCTGGAGTTTAATCTCTGGAGCCATTTTCAGCAAGGAAAAAAAAAAAGAAGAGTTTTCCTTTACACAGTTCGGGGTGCTACAACACAACAGGAGGTCGTAAATGTATTGAGAAGGACAGTGTCTGGGTGGGCCGCTGCCAAGTTTGTAAAACAAGTGTAAAGCAGTAGAAAAAGGGGCTGGGGAATTGGCACCCCCTTGAGGTGGACCACCCGGCTACGCCTTTTTTAAGGTAAAAGGCAAAGTATGCCAACACTTTTTTTATCCAAGGGGATGGAGAAGAAGGCATTACAAAAACACCCCCGTGAACAGGGGCCCCAATGGACTTTATCTAACAAGGTGTGTGGGTTGGGGCCCTGTGGAGTGTTGATGATATTTAAACAGGCTTTACTCCCCTAAATCATGTACCATTGGGTGGTGGGGGACCTTCACAGCTGTTTTTTTTTGCGGGAATAAAGGTGTTTTAAAAAGGGGGTTTTGAGGGGAATTTTACCGCCCCTTCTCCAACAGGTTTTTCAAACCCTTGCTATTGCCCCTTCCTTGAATGTTCAATGGGTACTGGTACACCGGGGGGTTTTGGGGGCCAGGTTTTAACTGCACTACACCGGGGGTTACGTTAGCCTGCCAACATCTGTTTTTGGGGGTTGCCCCCAAATGTGATGGAACCTCAATAACCCAATCTGGTGCTCAGATTTGGTGGGAGGGTGGCAGGTATGCTGCAGGACTAGGGCACAAAGGGCTCCTCAGGCAAGGGGCTACAATTTGGGCCCTTCCTGAGGGGAAATCTACAGATCCCTCATTGCGCTCAAAATACATCACAAGTAAATTGTAGGGGGCTACTCCCCAACACATTGTAACGATAGAAAAGCATCATGATAATCAATTTTACAGGGTTTTTTTAGGGAAGTTTAAAAAAAACTTTCCCCCAAAAACCCCTTGACAAAAATGTAATCGAAGAGATAAGCTCTTCGGTATGAATTTTTTTGTATAAGGGTATGGGCTGCTCCTGTTCCCCTAGAAAATTTGATTGAATTCCCGTGTCCTCACATGTATGTGTGATTATTTTGTGGCCCGGGGGTGTCAAAGGGCTTTGGGGAAATTGAGAGAATATAGGATTCCCCACCTTCATTTAGAGTTTGGGGAGTACCTGGCCTCTCTTGGACATCGGCTGAATATGCCCTTTTTTTCCCCCAATTCCAGCATTCCACGTTGCTTTGTTGGTGGGGGGCCTGTGCTGTGGGGCCTTTTCCTTTTTACACGCTGGAACGCCCGGCCGCGGTTGTGGATCATTAAGGGGTTTTTCTTTTTTTGTAATTCAGTCCTCCCTTTGCTATGGCCCCCTAGATCAGGGAACTGCAGGCCGCCCGTTTTTTGGCGGGGCCTTTTTGAAAGCGTCCCTTTTATGGGTGCCTTTTTTTTCCAACATGATTTTGTGGTTTAAAAAACTTTCCTTATTGTCCTGCCTCTACCCATAACAAAACAAGCTTTCTAAGCCGTGGATAGTCGACACTGCTGTTTGGGGTCTTGGGCCCTTGCATGAAATTGTCATTTTGGTTTTTCCGCTGTTCTTTTACCCAAAGGTTTTAAAGCACTATAAATTTTGTGCCGACGTCGGGTTTTTTTTCTACAGGGACTGTGCCTGTGCCCTTTTTCCATTTATTTATTTTTGAGTACCTCCCCCCCCTTGGTCTCTAGGGGGCTCTCTAGGTCTCCCCATTTGGGAGGTAAAAACCCTTCCGGATGCCTTCCCCGCTTTCGGAGGAAAGTTTGGTACAGTAAAAGGGGTCTGGCAGGGAAAAAGCACATTGACGGAGCTCACGGGGCCCTGGGCGGTAATGCTGAAGTTTAAAAGTGCTTACCGTCCCCTCTAACTGTGGCATGGGACTTTTTGACACGGGTTAAAACCCACAGCCTTGGGTAGGTTTGGGGCCCCCACGGTAGCATCTATCTCTCCCAAATTTGGGTTTTGTGCCACTCTAGGGCATGTCCACCCCCTGGGGATTTTGCAGGTAGCAGTGGGGGTACGGGGGTTTGGGGGTTTTTACGGTTGGCATCCCAGGAAGGTTTGCCACATCTTTGTTGGCATTTTAATTTCGCCCCCAATTCATACCAGTCCTTTTTTTGTTCTTTGGACTTTTGTTCAGTCATTTTCTTTCCCGGGGTACTCATTCCCCATTGGGCTTGGGCATTTTTCATTGTCTTTAAACCAACCCTTATAGTTATGAGGGGAACCTTTTTCCATGATGTTCATCTAGTGTCCCATTTTCCCACCCCCAATTTTTTAACATTTGCCCGCAATCTTTGACTGCTTCCCTGCCCTTTTCCCTTGCACAAGTCTATCGCAGAGCCCCCTTTTCTGTTTCTTTGTTAGGAAGACACGTTTACTCTTGTGCCCCAATTTTTGTGGGGGGCTCCGGTAATTCACCCCCAAGCGCCGGCAAAACCTGGTGGATTACCAAGTGCTGTGGCCAAACTTTCCCAAGCCACTGATTTTTAGTCCCCAAATTTCCAGTGGTGCTTTAAAAAAGTCCCCGGACGCACAATCACTGGGGGCAAGCTACAGTTAGCCTTTCCTATTCACAAGCAATTTACCTCCCCCTGGGGCTCCTCGCCGGGAACCCCCTTTAACCTTTTCGTTTTCTCATGGCAGAGGGAAGCATGCAAATTGCAGCCAAAATAGAACTACAATTAACCCCGTCTGACCGGTGCAAAATTTTATGCATTTTCACTATGCAATATAGGAGTTGGGAGATTACGCCTATTCCTCGTACGTATTTGTAGACCCAACTCATTCAAGCACACAAGACTCACGGGACAACAGGTAACAATCCCTGACCTCTGGCGCCTTTTTCAGGTACCAAAAAGGAAAGAGGGCCCCTTCCAATCTTTGGACACTTTTACATGCCACTTCTTACAGGCCCCCTCCGATAGGGCCGTCAACCTTCCCTAGAATCCCAGGCCCTAAAAACAACCCCCGGGCAAGGGCCCGGGTGCTGTTCAATTTAGCTGCTCGGGGGGGAAAGAGACGAAAAACCCTTTCGACCAGAGTCCTAGGGGCCCCTAAGGCCAGCTCCCGGGCGGCCAGCTGCTGTCTTAAACTTTATGCGGACTAGGGGGAAGGGGGGGCAGACCTTTTTTCCCCGGACTCAGCTTATCCAGCCCTTACACTGTGCAATCATACCCTAAAACAAAGTGAGAATATAAAACGGGAAAAAGAGAAGAGAACTTTTTCCTAACAAATGCAAGCCCCCATGTTTTTTCCCCCCATAAACACGATAAGTCGAGAAGGGAGAACACAAGGTTCTTACCGCGGGCTTTTTGGGTCCGGTCTCCGTACGAGCCATGCTGGGGGTGCTGTTGTGGTGCCCGCGTTCTCCACCAACTTGTTACGGGAGACTGAGAAGGTGTCCCGACAGGGGGAAGGCCACGTGTTGTAGGGGAATGGGGTCGCGACGGGGGAAAGACAGACCCACCAGGTGTTAACTCAGCAGAAACTCCCCAAAGAAGGGGGTGAACCTCTTTTTTAAACCTTTGCAACCGGGTTAACCCAAGGGGGAAAGAATTTGGTTAACATTCCCTTTTAAAGGTTTTAGATCATTCATAAAAAAAAGGGAAAATTGTTACAAAATGAATATCTTATTACTAAAACTAAAAGGGATAGCTCGATTCCAAAGAAATAATTTAGCAAGCAGCCAGGGGCCATCTTTGTTTGTGTCTCCAGAAAATTAAAAAACACATTCAATATATCTTTCATCTGGGGTCTTGCAAGTCACCGGGGGGGGCCGGCGATTCCCCCTTTTCACCCCTTCCCCCTGCACTGGGAAAGAGGGGTTTTTTTTCCCTTTTTTTTTTTGTTCATAATTAAAGTGTTGTTTATTTTAGAAAGGGTGAGGTGCGTGACCAAGGGGGAAATTTTTTTTTGCGGAATTGTAGTGGGCTTGTGGGGGTTTTTTGCCAGGGCTGCTTTTAATTCCCAGTCTGGCCCTGCAGTGATAGCACCACTTACACTGTCCTAAGGCTTATTAGCTCACTGCTGACTTTTTAAGTGTGTGCATTGTACTGCCATAATAAGGGCCCCCAAACCCACACTTGGGTTTCCCTGCCCCGCAAAGGGCCGTCTTAAAAATAAATTTTTGTAGCTAAAGGGCATAACTAGAGAAGGCTTGGCCACATTTGTCTAATCTTCAGTAGACACAAGGGATTGAGTTTAGTACTGTCATGCTTTTTGTAGTGTTTCTGTTTTTTCTACAGATTTCCCCATTGGACTATGATGGATTTATTGGATTATGTTGGTTCAGAGTTGAATCCATTTCTTTAGTAAAATGGTCAATGAAACATGTTGTTAGGTAGTATTTATTCATAAAATTGGGGTTTTCTTGAGTTGTGCCTGTGTGTTTCTTTTACCATTTTATTCCAGTGTTAGTAATAGAGGTGTTTGAAAGACACCTCTGTATTACTAATGCTGGGGTTTGGGATCATTCTTGAGGGGACAAAAAAAACACCACTGGCTGACACCAAGCTCCAATGCTAGCAATAAAGATATGTCTGTCAGATACCTCTTTTACTGGAAAAAAATGATAAAAAGATACAAGGAAATAACACAAAAACATTATTTAAATAACCCTCCCCCCCACCATCCCCGCTGACCTTTATTAAAAAAAAATCCAACGCTGGTCAAAATAGTCCAACAATGTTGGGAAAGGGAAAACCTTTAAAAGCAAAAAACACTAATCCCCGCATTTGTTTAAAAAGAACAAAAAAAAAGGCTCCAAATTTGGGTGTCAAAGCCGAGGGAGGTAGGTTATGTGTTAGCAGGGCCCCAGTGATAGCAGGAAGGCCCCCAGGTAGGTAGGTAGGAAAGGCCCCAGGTGGGAGGGGGAAAATGCAGGTGGGAACCCCGGTAGGGAATAGGCAAAAACATAATTAGGGGAGGTAGTCGACGGAACACTGGTAGTTAGCTGTTTGGGTCTAAGGTAGGGTTATAGGAAAAACATAAGGAGGTAGGCAAGTGCAGGGAATAGGTGGGAAAGGCCCCAAAAAAGGATAGGCCCTAGGTAGGTAGGTTGGTAAGCCCAGGTAGTTAGGCCCCAGGCCGGTAGGTAGGTAGGTAGGCCCAAGCTAGATAGGGTGGTAGGCCCCAAATAGATAGGAAGGGCCCCAAGTAGGTAGGTTGGTAGGCTCTGGGCTGTGGTCAGGGTACCCCCCGGTACAGGGTCTCTTTCCCTTTTTGCTATATCCAATCCCCAGGATCGGTAATTTTAAAAATTTAAAGGGTTTAGCGGAGCCATGGTCCCGACCCCCCATATTCTCTCACAGGGCACAGGCTGCATCAAGTCTGCAGCCTTTAAGAAACTAAGTGCAAACTGAAGTTGTCAGCAGACCAACACAGGCAACATCATAAGTAGTTTATTCTTTTAAAGCTATGAAGGGGAGCACTTTATAAGAGAATGAGACACAGATTAGTATTATAAAAGAAAAGGGGACACTATTTGGGAGGAGCAATTATATGCGATATGGGGAAAAGAGGGGGCCCTATTACTAAATAGGGAAACAAAAGGGGACATTATTGCTAAGTGATGAACAGTGGAGATATTACTAAGTGGGACTAAATAGGTTACTGAACAGGAGATTAATAGACACATTATTGCTGTGGGACACATAGGATACATTATTACAATATAGCACGGGGCGTCGCTACAAGCCTGTGCCCCGAATCTTGGCGGGCTCCATTGCGCTGCCATGGGCCTGGAGCACCAGGGCCGCACCATTCGCCGATCTCTCTGACTGCGCGGCCGTTTCACAACGACCGTGCAGTCAGAGTCATGGAGAAGGCAGGACAGATCGTTACCGAGCGCTGTATATAGAGATCAGTGTCACAGGAGGCGTGACGCACGGCTTTCATCACCCCCCTGCGATACTGGATCTCCAAAGCCGGCAGCCTCTACACGGCCCATGAGATCCTGGGTCCCGCTTGACGGCGTAAGCGACGTGATGATGTCACACCTTTTACACCATTCTCAAGCTACAGGACCTGGACGCACGGACCGTGGTGAGGTGAGTAGCTTTTATTATTTTATTTTCATTAGGTTAGATGGGCATATTACTGGTTAAGGGGGCATATTACTCCCTAAAGGGGGTATAATACTGGCTAAGGGGGCAGTAACCTGGCTAAGGGGGCAGTAACCGGGCTAAAGGGGCAGTAACATGGCTAAAGGGGCATATTACTGGCTAAGGGGGCATATTACTGGCTAAAGAGGGCATATTACTTGCTAAGGGGGCATATTACTTGCTAAAGGGGGCATATTACTGGCTAAGGGGGCATACGACAGGCTAAGGGGGCAATAACCTGGCTAAAGGGGGCATATTACTGGCTAAGGGGGCATACTGTATTTCTGGCTAAGGGGGGCAGTAACCTGGCTAAAGGGGGCATATTACTGACTAAATGGGGCATATTACTGGCTAAAGCGGGCTAATAACCTGTCTACAGGGGGCTAATACCCTGTTACAGGGGGCAGTAACCTGGTTAGGGGGCAGTAACCTAGCTAGAGGGGCTAATAACCTGGCTACAGGGACAGCTACCTGGCTAGAGGGGGCAACTACTTGGCCACAGGGGGCTACTACTTGACTACAAGGGGCAATTACCTGGCTCTACTGAGCAACTACTTGGCTACAGTGGGCTACTACCTCGCTACAGAGGGCAAATATTTACCGACAGGGGGCCTACATAACTGCATAATATGGATCTATACTTCTACTTATATTTCTATTCTGAGGCCTATATAACTACCTTCTTAATAGGGGACTGAGACACCTACCTATTAGGTAACCTATAAGTTTGCCTACCGAATGGGCAGTTTACTGACTCCCCAACCCACAAGGATGGGAACTCTCTGGATCTGGTCTTCTGTCATCTTTCCTCAATTTCTAACTTCACTAATTCTCCTTATGCTCTTTCTGACCACAAACTTATCTCCTTCATTATCACTAATTCTCAGCCTTCTCTGGACAAGCCTGCCCATCATCCATACAGAAATATCCGCTCCATTAATACTCAGGAACTCACAGACACCACACAGTCCTCAACTGCCCCAATTCCCCCCCCTCTCCCGTCCAGACCAGGCTGTCAAACGTTACAAAGAAACTCTCACAACCACCCTGGACAAGTTGGCACCACACACACACCCCACCACCACACTCAGACGCCCCCAGCCCCTTGGCACACACCTCAGACTCGTTTTCAAAAGCGAATGTTCCCAGGGGTGCTGAGCGGCTGTGAGAAGTCAAAGCTACCTGCAGACTTTCTCCACTACAAATTTCATGCTCGGGGCTTTCACACTGCCCTTAAAGCGCCAAAAA
>JAODAL010040396.1:0-36951 GCA_025379985.1 Phyllomedusa bahiana
AAATTTTTTCGCTCTTTTCTAGGAATGAAGCAGTGGAATAGTTTTCCCCCAGTTGGGACTGACAAAAAATGGCCTCCTCGAAGGGCCTCAAAAAACGGCAGGTGTCAGCATGAGCTCCCATGGCTAACATAAAATTTAACAGGGGGACTCTGTCGCGGACATCAAAAAATCTTAATGGCCTTTCTCTGTTCATACGTCGGCCCAACATGTGCAGGCGGGAAATTTCCCAAAGGGTGGAAACATCAATCAGAGTGTTTTGGGGGGGGAGGCCGTTCGCCGCTGAAAATCGGGAGGGTTTTCCCTGGCTTTGTAGGAAGGGATGAAGAAAATGACAGTTTCTTCTGAAGATCGGTGGAAACTTCGGGAACCCTTTTCCAACCAAATTGAACAAGGGGCGCCTGCAGGGCGCAGGGACCCCCCTTTTTGGGTGCACGGGACCCATGTTACTCCCTTTGTTCGACCCAGGGTTCCCGATTTGCATTTGGCGCGCAGAAAGCCCACATCGATTTCTTGCTGCATGACGCGGAGCATTTCCCTCCCCGGTGACTTCGTTCGCCGAGGCAAACCAGGTGTAGAACGCGTGAAGCTGTGCCCACGCATGTGATGATGGACCCATTTCTTGTGGAGGCTGAGAGGGGGGTTGGGGGGGGGGTGGAAGAGGGGGAAATTTGGCGAGGAGCCGCAGTTTGAAACGTGGAGGAGAAAGAGAGTTCCTGCCCAAGTTGTTGGTGTGCCGGGCAGGAAGCACATTCCCCCAGGGGGCCGTAAAGGACAGTATGGCCTTTAAGTTTTACAGCTCCAGATTTCCGTGCTGCCGGCACCTTGGAACAAAATAAGCACAATTACTGGCCCACTTGTGTTCTACATTTTATGAAGTGTGGTACTCCCTTTTTTGGGAAAATAAATTACGGCTTGGAACTCCCCATCTCGGTCGGCACAAGCCATTAGTTTTTAAAAGGTGCAGCGCCCACCTTTTGGAAAGGGAGGGACTACATACCAAAAATTGGACAGGGCATGGCTTCTGCACCTTAGGGGTTTGGAGCATATTGTTGTCCTTTAAATCCCCTCGTAAAACCACGCTGGGCCTTGAGTAGCGAGGACAGGAGCATCTGGACCGTGAATATGTAAAAGAGAAACAGCTCCCTTCTGCAGAGGTGGTGGAGCCTTGCTGGCTGCAATGGCATGCGTCCCGGGGCGCTCGCGTTGCTGCGGCGCAGGGGGACCCCCACATCTGGACATTTTCCGGGCCCATCGATGGTGACGCTGCATGTTTGACGAGGGCCTGGTGCCAACGTTATCCCGGCACGCTTCACTTTCTTTTTTCGATTCTCTTTACCCTTATTCGGCTCCTCCGGGTTTAGCAAAAAACTGCCACCCGCCGAGTATCGGTTTTTTTACGGCCAACGCTCGCAGGGTGACTACTGCCCCGCAGCCTCGTGACCCCCTGTCCGCTATTTCTTGGCCCTGCGACCGGGTTTTTTTTCCCCCGTGGCCGCTGGCTCCCAACCTCACATGCCGCTCCCTCTGAATACGGCCCCCCAAAACCCACTTGCTGGTGCGCCCGCTGCCTGACGCGAAAGCTGCCCTCTTCCCCTGACGATGATAAAGCCCTTGCCACCCCCGGCCCCCAAGGGGGGGCGGTGGTACATAATAAATCCTATTTGTGTTTATTTCAGGGGGGGGCTGTCCTCATCCCGGTTTTGTATGAGAGGTGACCCCTCACAACATGACCCCCCATACCCTCTCAAATCTTACTTTGCCGCCACTGCAAGAGCAGGGGAAGGGCCCCCCATTTCTTCGCGCCAATACTGCTGACTGCCTCCCTAAAATTGTTATCCCCTTATATGGCGCTGAGCCCAGACCAATGGATCTCGGGTGAGGGAACCGGTGGGACAGAGGGGGTTGAGGACAGGTGGGGCCGCGACCCCCCCCGGGCCCTGCCACTAAGGGTTGGTTGAGGTTCCACCGCTTTGGTGGGGTTTTTTTAGATGTTTCTGGGAGGAAGTGGGACCTAGTCAACCATCAAGAACCCCTTTGGGTTTCTGAACAGCACACGGCCCCAGTGAAAGCGGGAGTTGTGGCCCCCCGAGTACCCCCGCTGCGAGTCCCCTTTTCTGTGCTGCAACCTGGGCCTTTTCCGGAAAGTTTTTTGCCCCTGCCCCCCGAGGTGAAGGGCCTGCCCCCTCTCTGTTGACATACTGTTTTTCTAAAATGTAAGACACGTTTGATGAAGTATCTGATATGATAAATACCACCCCCCGTATTTGACTCAAAACGAACCTATAAAAGCTTGGGTAACCCTTGGAATAAATTGCCTCCACAAATGGGCAAAAAAAAAAAATTGACTTGATGTGCCCTTTTAAAAAACCTGTGTATTTTATGAAAATAAAAGCACAAACAGGGTTAATTTACCTCGGATATGAATTTTGCTACAGAAAAAATTTCTTTTTTTGGCGGTGAAAAGAAAGGGTTTTTTTGGAGTACAACTGCAGAACAACGCTTTAATTAACCCCCGGATGTAAATTTTGGCAAAAGAATTGAGCCCCAAAAAAAGCTTTGTAGCGTGTTACAATGGCGGTATTTTACGTAACAAAAGAGAAAAATTTTTAATTAAACCCTTTTCTTGTGAATTATGCTACAGGAAAAATGTTTTTTTGGCGGTGAAAAAAACGTTTTTTTTTTAGTCACCACAGCAGCAGAACAACCTTAATTAACCCTGGGTGTAAATTGAGCAAAAGAATTGAGCGCCCAAAAATGAAGTGGGATTTGTATTGTAAAAAAAGTGTTTCTTTAAAGAATAAAAGGAACTGGCTTAATCCCCCCGGGTATTCAATGTTCTGTGACAGATGGGTTAAAATGTATATGCAGCTGCACTGGACACACACTTTACTTCAGATCCCCAAAACCCAAAAAATCCCGAAATAGAACGTTTAAAAGGGAAAATCTCTGAACAAGTGAACACCCCCAAAAAAAGCTGTATAAAAAAGAGCTCTTTAGTATCAGCTATCATAAGAGCCGCGGGAGCACCTTCCCTGATCAGTACAGTGAGGGCAGTATGAGCTCCCAGGTGCGCCCGGACTTATATAGTGCGGGACATCACAGAATCCCGCCGGGATTGATTGGGCTTCATCCTCACTTGTCATGCAGGCTTCCCCTTTCTTCCCCCCAGATTTTTTCCCCCCATGTAACCCCCATGTGCTACAGCCATTTTATCAATCAAAAGCACACTTCGTTCCCCGAATACCCCAAAGTTCGACTTCATTCAGAAACCGAATTTTTTTCCTGAAAATTCAAACGAAATCCACTTCGTTAAATCAATTCGCACATCTCTACTTATAAACATAAAAATGGCTCCAATTGAACGACAAATTTAAAACCCCCCTTTTTTTCCATGTGATCATTAGAAATTTTGCAAAAATCAAAATGTGTCCACCTTCTACCCCCTTTTTTTTTGGATGACCTCCTGTGTTGGGTTTTATTACTAATTGTGTTTGTCATAATTTTGACTTATCAGAACTTATTTTTATTGTAGTAAAATGCAGAAATCCAGGTAATTCCAAAGGGTAAACTTACTTTACACTGCAACTATAGGGTGTGTGTATATGCTTATGTATTTTTTCTGTCAATGGAAGTGTTTAACACTGGTGTAAGAACTGGATTGACCAACTTTTAGAATTTTTTTCAGAATAAAGAACTAAATGTATTGTTTTTAATAATAAATTAATAAATATTTAATTTTTCATCATTAGACAGTCCTACTATCATTATAATATGGTCCTTGGTAATAGAACCAATGTACCCCCATAACAATGACTGAAAACCCTGACAATAGTGAGAGCCACCGGATTCTTATAAATGGGCCCGTCAAAGTACGGTAAGATTTCAGCCCCTTTTAATGGTCACATAAACTACAAAAGCCCCCATAACGGACGCCACTGTGGATTAACCAGAATTACACTTAAAAGGGGGGTTATCAAAAAGACTTTTTGGTGTTCAAAGGATATGTCATCAAAGTCTGATCATTGTGGGTCCATACTTTATGCCCCACATCTATCTTGGGAACGGACACCTGAAAGTGTTGGCTCAGAAAACATAACCGATCACTATTGCACACAACTCTTCATTCTATTCTATAGGAGATCTGGATACAACAAAACATTCTGCTACCCTGTACCGGGAACTCCCATAGAACAAAGGAGAACACAGCATCCCCGATTGGGAACTCCCATAGAACAGAATGGAGAACACAGCACTCCCCTGTATTGGGAACTACCATCAAACTGAATGGAGAACACAGCGCTCCCCTGTACTGGGAACTCCCATCGAACAGAATGGAGAACACAGCACTCCCTGTATGGAACTCCCTCAAACTGAATGGAGAAACAGTGCCCCCTTACTGGAACTCCATAGAACAAAATTTGGAGAACACAGTGCTCCCTGTACTGGGAACTCCCATAGAGCAGAAAGGAGAGAACACAGCGCTCCCCTGTACTGGGAACTCCCATAGAACAGAATGGAGAGCACAACATTCCCCTGTACTGGGACTCCCATAGAACAGAATGGAGAACACAGAACTCCACTGTACTGGGAACTCCCATAGAACAGAATGGAGAACACAGCGCTCCCCTGTACTGGGAACTCCCATAGAGGAGAATAGAGAACACAGCACTCCCCTGTACTGGAAACTCCCATAGAGAAGAATGGAGAAGACAGCGCTCCCCTGTACTGGGAACTCCCATAGAACAGAATAGAGAACACAGCGCTCCCCTGTACTGGGAACTCCTATAGAACAGAATAGAGATTCATGTACAAGAGTGACCATCTCTCCATTCTGAGCCAACACTTTCAGAGACCCGCACCCATCACACTTTGATGGCGTGTTCTATTAATATGCCATCAAACTCCATAACGGCGTCCATGCTGGATCATTTTTCTACTTTAGTGAATCCTAGTTACAGCTATTTGTACTTGTTATGATTCGTACTTCACTTTGAGCAATCCAATAATAATGACAATTCACAGAATGAATGACAATGCGACAACTCCGCGACGTATGTTGGGATTCAATAACCGTTGTAAAGAACAGTTTTCTACCTGAAGCCAAAATCAATGTTAAACATCTACAAATTATCACCTTAGGAATTTGGTGCAGAAGACCAATAATGACGGCAATAATTGCTATTTTTGATGGACGACAGAAGGTTTCCCGCACTGAGATGCAGAAGGAGCGTTTGTAAGTATTTATTTGTATCTATAGAAGGTGACAAATTACAAACTCAAGAGAACACCAACAGGCGAAATCCTCAAGTGACCAAATCACAGGAACATTGTGGCCAAAGTGACGAAGGAGCTGGACATTCTACAAGGGGCTTCCTCCCGTAACACAATAGAACTTCCACCCAAGATATCACAGAGATGGAAGAAGATTTGTGACAACAAGAAGAAGAAACTGTCTTCATGTGTTTTTCTCACAAAGTACTCCAAGTCCAGTCTGGGAGTAAACTGATCGATGTATTGATGATTTCCACGGAGAGGGGTGCACTGCTTCCCAGGTAAAACATGACATCATCTAGCTCTCCTACAAAAGGGAGAAAACAATTTCATAACCCTTTAAGCACCAGGTGCCTGAAAAGACCTTAATGACCTTTTTTAAATTTTTTTAAATTTTTGATTCTCGCGTTTTAAAGTGTACCTTTTTTTTTTCTTTTACACAGTTGGTAGTGCTTGTTTTTTGCAGGAAGTTGTAATTTGGGGGGGGGGCGCAGCTTGAGTTTACATAAACAAAAAAACAAACAAAACCCGAAAAAACGCCAAAACAGTGGCCACTTTAAAAAAGCTTTCAACCCCGTCAAGGCTCCTCTTTTTGCAAGTCCCCAATGTATTGTACTTGGCCTTTTTACATGCTGTGTGAATAGGTGTTTAATTTTAAAGTGCAGTCTGGTTGTTCCCGTAGTGGGGAAGTGGTGGGCTATCTCAGCAATCACTGCACAGTATATTTTCCTAAGTAGCATGGGGGCTGGTGTTGCCTCTCTGCTGGTTCATTTTTCCCGCCTTTTTGGGGTGTGTGTAGGGCCCCTGTTCAGGTGTTTTTTTGTTTTTTTTGGAAAAATTTAAATTTCCCTTTTTTCGTAAATTTCATAAACATTTCTGTGATATTTTTTATTCTTTTAAATTGCAGCAGGAAAATTCTGCTATTTTTTTTTATTTTTTTTTTACACTATTTTGCATTCCCCCAAAGGGGCATGTATGATCGGGTTTTCACCCTTTTCTGGTGTCGAATGTGCCAAGGTACCGGTAAGCAGGTTATGATGTCAAATGCGCCTAATGAATGTGTTAGGTGCGTTGTTCGTAAGACTTGACACTTTCTAATGCACCAAACATGAGGGGGTGCCCTTGGGTATTCTGGGCGTTCTGGCGGATGAGGCGTTCGCACCATACCTCGTGATATTAAGACCACATATAAGAATGTGGTCGTCAAAACTAGGTGCAAATCACAGCTCGGTACAGACAGTCCTATGTCAATGTGAACAGCCCCTGAGCCGTGAGGCTCGCAGTTGGACTGGATGTTTGCGTGTAAGGGAACAAAAATGTCCAATATTTCTCCAGCTCAACCAGTTAACAATAAGAAATTATCGATTTAATCGAGAAAAGTTGATTTTTTACAGTTTTCTCGATCCGATTTTTTTTTCTTAAATCTTAAATCAAGATCTAGACTTATGATCGCTCCATTTTCGCTGCTTCCTGTATTTTTGGCGGCCAGGTGGGGGTTCAGAACATCACCATGGAGGGTGAAGGATCTCAATGGCTGCTAAAATCCATACTTGGTTTCTTCGATTAGTATCAAAAAGTAGCCCTGTAGCTATGCTCATAGTTTTGTCTATACCAAATTGTCTTCACTAAGATATTCTCCACATCTCCCGTTACTTTTATGGATTGGTAATTCCATTTCTCCTCAACCTTATAGGTATAAACAATTCACAGAACATCTTCCTCCCAATGACTTTAATGGGAATCACCGATTGAGCGAGATCGAAAATCGACACGATTTTCTTTAAAATCAGCAATCGACTCAATCTAGATTTTTTAATGCTCGCTCATCACTAAGTACAATAATAAAAAAGGATTTTCTGATAATGATCAAACTATATAAAATGTAAATGTAATAAAAAATGTGATCATATAAAATTAACTAAAATATATATAATCCCAAAAATAAAAAAATATCTCCTATGAAAAAGTAAATGAAAATCAAAGATTTAAGGGCTTGTTCACTTTAACGACGTTTTGATTCCGTATTGAGTCGTTTACGGATCCGTTTTTAAAAACCTGCGAAAACTGGATGTAAATCTGTAATCCAAAACGCGGATCCAAAAAACCGCAAACAGCATGAATCCTTTTATGGATCTAATTGGATGCTTTTTGCATGCGACCGTTTTACGGATCCCGTATTTATGGATACCGTTTTTTTATACAATGCTTTTATTTAAATCAACCTATCCAACTGCAATTTATATATAATATAACCTATCAATGACCAAGAAAAAAAAAATTTTTTTACCAAGTGTCAGTCAGCTGTACATACACCTATGATTTTTAGAACCCGCCCATCTTCCCTATTATTTATTTTAAATCAAACCAAAAGTATTCAAACCCACCCATTTAAATTAATTAATTAACAATCATTTATCTAACGAAATAATTTCTACACTCCATATGAAAATTAAATATCTATTTAGTTATACATATATAAAATATAATATAAATATATATATATAACACAATAAAAAAATATATTTAATGTACATATAAATTAAATGTACATATATAACTATTATAACACAATTTATCATAAATAACCATTTAAACTTTTGTAATAGAATTTAAAAAATAAAATATATATATATATATATAAATAATATATAAAGTATATACTAATTATATACAATTTATATATATATATTATAGTATATAGTAATAGGCGCAAGCACAATCATTGATGGGAGATATTTGTCAATCAACCGTTATGCCAGGTAACGGGTCGATAGTAAAGCCCTAGCATAGTAGGTGTCAGATGCATTGAACTGACATCCTTGTTATTATCTAGCAAAAACTGTGCAGTATAAAGCATTTACTCGGGCCGGCGCTATACCGGAGCGGCCAAAGAGCTGTGGGTGTGAGGTCGCACCCTCACCTTTTCCAGGTCCAGGCCACATTTTTTATCGTCTCTGTACAGCCTGGTAAATCAGGAGGAGGGGGAGTTCCTCCTCATAGCAGTTGGAGTAAAGAGTCTCTGTATTTTGGCAGGTCTTGATGTTAGCGAGGATATCTGGCCTGGTAGCAGCACCAATGCCCAGTCGCGGACCCTACTACTGACTTGAAGGAGCCGTCCCACATTCGGGCACGAGAACTGTGCTTTGCATACCACAGACTTGTATTTTGCCTAAGACTATCTAAACTTGTGCACAGGCTGAACAAGCCTGTGGGCTCGGGGTGCTGTGTAAAAACGTTGTGGCTAATAAAGAGCACCTGTTTAAGGTTGTTTGCCACTCCCAGCTGCTGGTTTTATTTCCTGTGGAAAGGTTACCAATTGGAGTTGAAACCCCCTACAATATATATATATAATATATATATATATTTACATACATTTTATAAACTAAATATAAGCCAAACATACTATTTAAAATATTATATTCTAATTTTTAAAATCCAATTGCTTTTAACGGATGCATTTTGTGCATCGAAAACTGATCAAAAACGCACCCCAATGTTTGCTGCGCTTTTGGATCCGCTTTGGATGCCAAAAGCGCCCTCCATTATTTCCATTAAGGGGATTTCTGCACTTGCGTAAAACGCAAGAAGAATTGACCATTACAATTCTTACAAAAAACGGATCCGAAAAACGCAATCGCGAAAAAGCGCATCGGCAATCACTCGTGTGAAACATCGATGCGCTATTGCCATGAAAGCAATGTTAATCACACTGACAATTTCATATCCGTTTTAAAAAATAAAAAAAAAAACGATCCGTAAAACGAACCGCATACGGATCACAAAAACGTCGAGTTAACAAGCCCAAAACTAATTTTGCAATAAATAACCACTGATGATGACATTTTTTATTTTTACTACATTAAAATAAGAAAAGTGTATTTTTTGCTGCTGCTCAGCCATTATAATCTACATACAGCAAGAGCCCGGCAGAGCACAGGTATTGCTGGGGACCTGTGGTCCTCCAAGCAGGATCAATCCCATTAGTTTCATCACGACTATGCTTATTCTAAAGACTTCACTTATTTCCACCAGTCTATAGTCTTTAACATGTTTGGGGCATTACTAAAGGCGCCTAAGTTCCATAATGTGTCAGACACACAGCGAGGGGGGGAACTGATAAGACTTCCTTCCGTTTATTAACAACAGACAGAAACCACTTTCATACATTCATTGCGTCATTATACACTGAAAATGAGACTCCGACAATTCCACTTCAAAGGAAAGCGGCTTCCTTTATACATGTCTCCCTAAATAACCCAGGCACGATTAATTTTACATGTTATTAATGGTCAAGTCTTAAATAACCTAATCTGTTATGAGTTTTATGAGTGGGTGGTGTGTGTTTAATTTACACATATAAAAAAAATTATATCAATATTTTTTATTTTATATTTATTTTATTTTTATTATTCCACACTTTTTTTCTAATCCCATTCTGGGATAACTATTGTACACTTTTATTTTACACTAAGTAATGTATTAACAAACTCCTGTATACTCCTGCATGCTAATACTGTACATTACACATTGTGTCAGAAAATGACAAAGGCTGCGTTAAGCAAACACTGTGCCACATGTATGAAATTTTGGCCCATTTGAAACGCCCAATGTTTCCTCGATGCACTATATTTGGCATAGAAATGCGCATATATTTATGAACCCTGCTCCTACTAACAGCAGGTCAAAATAGGCACATTCTAGCACTAAGGATGACACTTCAAGCTTCAAGTAAACCACTTTCAAAGTGCTCCTACCTGTTCCAGCAGTAATGCGCCTGAAATTGCCATACTTAAGCTATAAATCTATAGCTTCATCTGGCTGTAGTGCGATCCGCCTCCAGGACAGCCCCCGAAATCAGGCGCATTACAACGTGCCGCAGGTGCTTTGTAATGCGCCTGAGATAGCAAATGGGGCTGAGAAGTTTCGGCTGAAAAGATGCCAGACCTCTGGCACAGCCCCGTTCATACATGTCGCCCACTGTGTGCTCTGACAGTAGGTTTACTATACAGACAGCCCTGGAGCTACTCTAGTTCCCAAGGACTGACTGTATAGTTATTCCCAGCTCTATGGGCCTAACACTGCGGGTTCCCCAGGACTGATGATATAGATAATCCCCACCTCTATTTGGTGGCAAATTTCACTAGGGTACCCAGGGCTGACTTTATAGAATATTCCCGCTCTACTTGGGCTACTCTAGTCCCCAGTGGCTGACCTGTAGTAGAATTCCCCAGGCTCAAATGAGCTACTCAAGTCCCCAGCGCGACCTGTATAGATATTTCCCAGGTGTTCTATTGGGCTACTACTTCTAGCTCCCCAGTGCTGACCTGTATAGTTATTCTCGCAAGGCTCTATTGGGCTATTCACTAGCTCCCCAGGGCTGACTGTAAAAGATATGTCCCCAGCTCTAATGATACACAGCTCCCCATGGGCTGACAGTATAGATATAACCCCAGGCTCTATTGGGCTGACTCTAGCTCCACCCAAAGGGCTGACTGTAAAGATATTGCCCCAGGCTCTAGTTGGGCTACTCTAGAATCCCAGGGATGACTGTAAATAGATCTTCCCCCCAGGCTCTAATGGGCTACTACCAGAACCCAGGGATGACGTATAATATTTCCCAGGCTCTATTGGGCTACTCTAGGTCCCCCTGACTGTATAGATATTCCCCCCAGGCTCTATTGGGCTACTCTAGCTCCCAGGCTGACTGTATAGGTATTTCCCCGGCGCTATTGGGGCTACTCTCAAGGTCCCCCTGACTGTATAGAATTTTCCCCAGGGCTTCTATTGGGCTCCTCTAGGTCCAGGGCGACTGTAATAGAATATTTTCCAGGCTCTATTGGGCAACTCTAGACCCCCAGGTGACTGTATAGGATATTCCTCATGGACTCTAATTGGGCTACACTAGAACGCCATGAAGCCTGAATCATAGTTCCGCGAGGCTCTATTGAAAGCAAGCTCTTGGTCTCCAGCGCTGACTGTATAGATATATCCCCAGGCTCAATTGAGCTAAACTGTTACTCTAGGTCCCCAGGGCGACTGTATAGATATTTTTCCAGGCTCTATTGGTAAACACCATAGGTCCCCAAGGACTGACTGTATAGATATTGCACCCCAGGCTCAATTGGCTACTCTAGATCCCCAGGGCTGACTGTATAGATATTCCCTCAGCTCTCTTGGCTACTACTCTGGGTCCCCCGGGTGACTGTTAAAAGAACTTTGCCCCAGCTCTATTGGGCTACTCCTATGCCCCCAGGACTGACTGTATAGATATCCCATGCACTATTGGCTACTCTAGGTCCCCAGGCTGACTTTATAAGGATAATCCCAGGCACTATTGGCTACTCTAGTCCCCCCAGTGGTGACTGTAAGATATTCCCACAGGCTCTATTGGGCTACTCTAGTCCAGGACTGACAGTGAAGCATATTTCCCCGCAGGCTCTATTGGGCTACTCTAGTCCCCCAGGGGTGACTGTATAATGTTTCCCTGAAGGCTCTATTGGGCTACTCTAGGTCCCCAGGCTGACTGTGTAGATATTCCCCAAGGCTCCTTATTGGGCTATACTCTAGTCCCCCAGGGTACTGTATAGATGTTCCCCCAGGCTCTATTGGAACTACTCTAGGTCCCCAGGGACTGAGCTGTATTAGAGTATTCCCCAGCACCTATTGGGCTAGCTCAAAATTCCCCCAGGGGTGACTGTTTAATATTCCCCTAGGCTCTATTGGGCCTAATCTCTAGGTCCAGGACTGACAGTGTAAGACATATTCCCAGGCACTATTGGGCTATCCTTAGTTCCCCTCAGGGGGTTGACTGTTTAATTTCCCCAGGCTCTATTTTTGGCTCCTAACTCAAGTCCCCAGGGCTGAACAGTATAGATATTCCCCCAGTGCCAATTGCCTCTTGTATATCTCTAGGTCCCCCTATCTGACTGTAAAGTATAGTTCCCCCAGGCACCTATTGGCTAACTCTAGGCCCCCAGACTGACTGTATATAATATTTCCTCAAGCTCTAATTGTGGCTACTCTAGGTCCAGGGCTGACCTGTATAGATATTCCCAGGCTATATGTGTCAACTCTAGGCCCCCAGGACTGACTGTATAGATATTACCCCAGGCTCATATGGGGCTCCTCTAGCCCCAGAACTGACTGTATAAGAGATTATCCCAGTGCCTCTATTGGGCACTCTAGGGGGTCCGCCAGTACTGACTGAAAGATATTCCCCAGGCCTCTATTGGGCTACTCTAGGGTCCCCAAGGACTGGACTGTATAGATATTCCCCCAGGCTCTATAGGGCAATACTCTAAAGCATGCCGGACTGGGAAAAAAAAATCAGCCCTGGCACTAAGCCCCCAGCAGCCCACATACAATATCCGCTATAAAAAAATGTCCCAATTTCTCTCTCGGACCTCACCACTTTCTAAAATAAACTACACTAATATAGCTGCTTTCACACAGAGCAATTTTTATATTGTTTTTGGTGCTTTTTGTACATAAAAGGCAGAGCAGTTTTAAAACTGTACTAGTTTCTCACAAAAAATGCATAAAAAAATGCATCCAAAACCGCTCCGTTTGAAAGCAGACCTATCCACAAGCAAGGAAAAGAAAAACATGTGGTGCAGAGAAAACCCCATCATACACAGAGTCCGGTGTGCGCTTTACCATACCCGGGAGCAAGCGCGCACATTGACACTAACTAATGCAACCAACATAACCGTAACAACCAAACACATTCACCAGTATCACAGGGTTCACCATCACAAATGAATACAGCACGATTCTACATAGAAGTACAACTGACCCCTTACAGCAAGCAGAGAACTCACAGAGACGTCATACTTCTGATGGGAGTTGTCTACTTCTCCTTTCTTCTCCATCTGACCCAAACCTCCATGAACGTCTCCCTGAAGATTCCTTACCCTTCCTTTTTTTTCTCCTCTCGTCGATGTACAGCATGCAATGTCCCTCATTCTATGTGGTCACTATTACCACGTCCTGTAATTTGACCACAAAAACTCTTAGGACTCGCTCCTCTTTTCTCCCCAGCACTTTCCTTTCAATTCCCCAAACAGCGTATGTAGCACCTAAAAATTAGAAAAGAAAAAATGTTAGGATAAGTTGGACATAGTAACAGAGTATGGACCCCTATAGGTAGGTAAAACCAGGGCCAACCTACAATAATTTTGGTAGTAGACAGGCCTACACCTGTAATTAGCCAGAACTAGGCTGCTCCGAGTAACTAGCCAAGGTAGCTAGGGTGGTGCTGCGCCCAGTATCTAGCCCCCCAGGTAGCTAGGCTGCCCCCAGTAACTCGCCAAGTAGCTAGGGCTTGCCCCCATTAACTCGCCAGGTAGCTGGGGGTTGCCCCCAGTAACTAGCCAGAGTAGCTATGGCTGCCGTCCAGTCACAGCCAGGGTAAGCTGGGGCTGCCCCCCTTAAAAAGCCCAGGTACTGGGGACAGGCCCCCAGTAAACAGCCATGTAGCTGGGGCTTCCCCAGTAATCACCAGATGGCCAGTACATAGCCATGTATGACCCTAATTTTAGCCAGGTAGGGCCAGGTGCAGTAATCAGCCAGCTAGGGCCAGTAAAATGCAGGCAGTGCCAGTATGAATGCAGGCAGGCAAGTATTAACCCGATGCATGGCAAGTATATAGCCATGCAGGGGCCAGTATATTAGACAGGGTCACTAATAAGGTAGAAGGGCAGTTATATAGGCAGACAGTGCAGGAATATAGGCAAGACAGGAGCTGGTCTAATAGGCCCGACATTGCAGTAAAAAGGCGCAGACATTGTTTACGTCTGGTAAAATAGTTAGACCGGCAGTCAATAGGTAGACCGGATTGGAATATAGGCAGACATGGAGTGGTTAACATAGGCAGACCGGCAGTATATAGCTCGACAGAGGTGCTGGAATATAGCTAGACAGGGGTCAGTAAAAAGCTAGCACTGTGCAGTATAATACCTAGACAGGGCTGTATTAAGCCCTAACCCGGGCATAAATAAGCCTAGCCAAGGGCAGGTATAATACTAGACAACAGTCAAGTATAAAGCTAGACAGGGCAGTAATTAATAGCTGACATGGCAGTATATACAAGACCAAGGGCTGTAATAGGCAGACCAGGCAGTATATAGCTATTCAGGGCTGGTCATATAGCTAAAACAGGCGTAATATAGCTAGAAAGGGCAAATATATCACTAGACAGGGCTGGAAAATAGCTATACACGGCAGTTAAAGCTAAGCCAGTGCAGGTAGTTATAAAAAATAAGTTAAAAACATACTTTACCTGAAGTCTTTCCCTCCTCATCTGATCCCTCTTAAAGCGCCCGGAGCGGCCCACAGTCAGGTGTGCGGGAACGCGGAGCAGCGCGTGGTGATGAACGTCATCACATCACTCGACTCTGCCCTCCCGCACGGCCGCCGCTGGGAGCTGAACAGACAGGAACAGAATATTCCCGGCAGTTCACCTCGGCCACGAGCATGCACCGCGTCGGTGTAGGTGCGGCAGGCCGTGTTCGAGGGGGGACCTGTCGGGGTCCCTGCAACAGGGGACTGGTCGCATATGCGGGTGATCCGTGCCTACCTAGGTCCCCAAGGGCTGACTGGTATCAATTATAGTATATCCCACCCTCTATATGGCTGCTCTAGGTCCAGTACTGACTGTATAAGAAATTCCCCAGCTCTATTGGGCTGACTCTAGTCCCAGGAACTGACTGTATAGATTTTATCCCCAGGCTCTATTTGGCTACTCTAGGTCCCCCGGACTTGACTGGTATTAGATATTTCCCCGAATGTCATTTGGGCTACTCTAGGTCCCAAGGGGCTGACTGTATAGATAAACCCCAGGCCTATTGGGCTCCTCTAGTTCCAGGGCTGACTGAGATAGATTATTCCCCCGATAGTGCACTTATTGGGCTACTCTATGTCCCCAGGACTGACTGTATAGAATATTCCCAGCACTATTGTGCTAACTCTAGGTCCCCATTAGCAGACTGTTATGGATATTCCCAGTCTGCTATTGGGCATCTCTAAAGGTCTCAGACTGGTCTGTATATGACATTCCACAGCTCTATTGGGCTACTCAAGCTCCCCCAGTACTGACTGTATAATATGGTTCCCCCGCCTATTGAGCAATCTCTAGGTCTCCAGCGCTGACCTGTATAAGATATTCCCCAGGCTCTATTTGGCTCTCTCTAGTCCCCAAGGACTGACTGATCTATATTCCCTAGGGCCTCTATTGGGCTACTCCTAGAGGTTTTTCCCCCCCTTACTGTATAGATTTTAATTTTTCCCCCCAGGGCTCTATTGGGCTAACTACTAGGTCCCCAGGTCAGGACTGTTATAGAAATTCCCCTGGCTCTATTGGGCTACTCTAGCTCCCCAGGGCTGACTGTATGAAATTCCCCAAGGCACTATTTGGGCTACTCTATGCCCCCAGGCGCTTGGTCTTATCAATATTCCCCAGGCTCTATTGTGACTATTAAAACTCTAGTCCCCAGGCTGACTGTATCAGATATTCCCCTCAGCCACTATTGGGCCTACTTAGGTCCTCCAAGTGGCAGACTTTAAGATATTTCCCCAGGCTCTATTGGGCTACTCTAGTCCCCCGGCTGAACTGTATAGATATACCCATGCTCTATTTGGCCTACACTAGGTCCCAGGGCTGACTGTAGAGATAAATATCCCCAGTCCTATTGGGCTACTCTAAGGTCTCGCAGCACTGACAGTAAAAGAAATTCCCACAGTCGTCTAAAGGTGCTACTCCTAGGTCCTCAGGGCTGACTGGTAAATATAATCGCCTCATGCTCATATTGGGCTTCTCTAGGTCCCCAGGTCTGACTGTATCGATATTCCACAGGCCTATTGGGGCTACTTTAGTCCTCGGGCTGACGAAATATTCCCCATGCCTATTGGGCTACCTAGGTCCTCAGTACTGACTGTATAGATATTCCCCACTCTTTGGGGTACCCTAGCCCCGACTACTGATGATTTCCCCAGGATCTTTTTGGGCTACTCTAGTCCCGGGACGACTGCATAGAAATTCCCCAGCTTATTGCTATCAGTCCTCATGCTGACTGTATAGATTTTTCCCCAGGCTCATTGGGTCACAGGACCAGGGCAACTGAAACATTACCCGCTCAATTGGGCTACCTTTGGCCCCCAGGGGCTGAGTGTATAGTTTTTCCCCCAGGCTCTATTGGGCTACACAGTCCCCAGGGCTGACTTTTTAAATAATATTCCCCGGCTCTATTGGGCTACTCTGGGGTCCCCCTGACTGTAAAACTTCCCCAGGCTCTTTTGGGGCACTCTGGGCCCCCAGGCCCTGACTGTATATTTTTTCCCCAGGCTCTTTTGGGGCTACTCTGGGTCCCGGACTGACTTATAGGTATTCCCCAGGCTCTTTTGGGGCACCTGGGTCCCAGGGCTGACTGAATAGATATTCCACAGGCCTTTTGGGCACTCAGGCAGGGGGGGGCTGGGAAAAAAAAATCTCCCCTGGACACGCCCCCAGCAGCCCACAAACAATACCGCTTAAAAAATCCCCTTGTTTCCGCACCTCGCCACTTTCTAAAATAAACTACACTATAAAGCTGCTTTCACACGGAGCATTTTTGATGTGTTTTTGCAGAGTAGTTAATGCTGTACATTTCTGCACAAAAAATGCACCAAAACCGCTCTGTGTGAGAGCCCCCTACACACAACAAGAAAGAAACATGGTGCAGAAAACCCCTCATCACAGGTCAGGGGTCCCTTTCTTTACAAACAGGGGCAAGCCCACACTGACCTACATAAGCACCAACATAACCACAACCCCACCAATCACATCCCCAGTAGTCAGGTCACCATCACATGAATACAGCACTGATTCAACATAGAAGTAAAAGTACCCCTGACAGCAGGGACTCACAGGAGACGTCATCTCTGATGTGAGTTGTCTTCTTCTCCTTTTCTTCTCCTTCTGGCCCAAACCTCCATGACGTCTTCCCTTGTTGTTCTCTTCCATTTCTTTCTCTGTCCGGTACAGCATGCAGTGTCTTCTTCTAGGGTAAACTACTCGTCCCTGTAGAATTTACCACAAATACATCTTAAAACTCCTCAACTTTTCCAGCACTTCCTATCAATTCCCCAAACAGCGTATGTTAGACCCTAAAAATTAAAATTAAAAAATGTCAGATAATTTGGCATGTAACTAGGTAGACCCTTTTTAGGTAGGAAACCCAGGGGCCTTCCTCCAGTAATTTGGTAGGTAGACAGGGCCTACCCCTGTAATTAGCCAGGTAGCGGGGCTGCCCGCAGTAACTAGCCAGGTAGCTAGGGCTGCCCCCAGTTTAAATAGCCAGGTAGCTAGGGCTGCCCCCAGTAAGCTAGGGCTGCCCCCAGTAACATGCTAGGTAGCTAGGGCTGCCCCCCAGTAACATGCCAGGAAGCTTGGGCTGCCCCCTGTAACTACCAGGTAGCGGGCTGCCTCCAGTAACTAGCCAGGTAGCTGGGTCGGCCCCCAGTAATCAGCCAGGTAGCTAGGGCTGCCCCCAGTAATCAGCCAGGTAGGGCCAGTAATTAGCCATGTAGGGCCAGTAATTAGCCAGGTAGGGCAAATATGTAGGCAGGCAGGGCCAGTATGTAGACAGGTAGGGCCAGTATATGGACAGGGCCACTTATAGGTAGAACGGGGCAGTATTTAGGCAGACAGGGCAGGTATATAGGCAGACAGGGGGTGGGATATAGGCAGACAGGGCATTAATAGGCAGCAGGGCTGGTAAATAGGTAGACAGGGCTGGTAAATAGGTAGACAGGAGGGGGTATATAGGCAGACAGGGAAGGTATAAGCTAGACAGGGCTGGTATATAGCTAGACAGGCTGGTATATAGCTAGACAGGGCAGTAATATAACAAAGGGCTGGTATATAACTAGACAAAGGGGAGTATAAAAGCTAACAGGGCAGGGATATAGCTAGAACAGGGCAGTATATAGCTAGACAGGGCTGGTATATAGCTAGAAAGGGCAGTATATAGCTAGACAGGGCTGGTATATAGCTAAAGAGGGCAGTATATAGCTAGACAGGGCAGTATATAGCTAGACAGGGCTGGTGGGATAGCTAGACAGGGCTGGTATATAGCTAGACAGGGCAGGTAATAGCTAGACAGGGCAGTATATAGCTAGACCGGGCATAAATTAGCTAGACAGGGCAGTATATACTAGACAGGGCTGGTAAATAGCTAAACCCGGGCAGTGTATAGCTAGACAGGGCATAATATAGCTAGACAGGGCTGGTATATAGCTAGACAGGGCAGTATATAGGCAGTCAGGGCTGGTATATAGCTAGAAAGGGCAGGTATATAGCTAGACAGGGCAGGATATAGCTAGACAGGCAGTATATACTAGACAGGGCGGTATATAGCTAGACAGGGCAGTATAAGCTATTCAGGGCTGTATATAGCAAACAGGGCAGTATAATCGCTAGAAAGGGCAGTAATATATACTAGACAGGGGTGGGTTATAGCTAGACAGGGCAGTATATAGCTAGCCAGGGCAGGTAGTTTTAAAAAAATAAGTAAAAACAATACTTACCTGAAGTCTTTCCCTCCTCTTCTGTCCTCTTCCCCGGAGCGGCCGCCAGCAGCAGTGTGCGGGACGCGGAGCAGGCGTGTGATGACGTCATCACATCACGCACCTGCCCCACGGCCTCCTGGGAGCTGAACAGACAGGATCAGAAGATCCCGGCTGTTCAGCCTCGGCCACTGCTTGCACCGCGCGGTGTAGGCGGCAGCCGTGTGTCGAGGGGGGCCTGTCGGTCCCCTGCCACAGGGGTCTGGTCGCATATGCGGGTGATCCGTGCCTGACTCTAGGTCCCCAGGGCTGACTGTATATATATATATATATCCCACCCTCTATTGGGCTGCTCTAGGTCCAGGACTGACTGTATAGACATTCCTCAGGCTCTATTGGGCTCCTCTAGGTCTCCAGCGCTGACTGTATATATATATCCCCCCCTCTATTGGGCTGCTCTAGGTCCAGCACTGACTGTATAGATATTCCCCAGGCTCTATTGGGCTGCTCTAGGTCCCCAGGTCTGACTGTATAGATATTCCACAGGCTCTATTGGGCTACTCTAGGTCCTCAGGGCTGACTGTATAGATATTCCCCATGCTCTATTGGGCTACTCTAGGTCCCCAGGGCTGACTGTATAGATATTCCCCAGGCTCTATTGGGCTACTCTAGGTCCCTAGGGCTGACTGTATAGATATTTCCCAGGCTCTATTGTGCTACTCTAGGTCCCAGGACTGACTATATAGATATTCCCCAGGCTCTATTGGGCTACTCTAGGCCCCCAGGGCTGACTGTATAGATATTCCTGATGCTCTATTGGGCTCCCCTAGGTCCCCAGGGCTGACTGTATAGATATTCCCCAGGCTCTATTGGGCTACTCTAGGCCCCCAGGGCTGACTGTATAGATATTCCTCAAGCTCTATTGGGCTACTCTAGGTCCCAGGGCTGACTGTATAGATATTCCCCAGGCTATATTGGTCTACTCTAGGCCCCCAGGACTGACTGTATAGATATTCCTCAGGCTCTATTGTGCTACTCTAGCTCCCCAGGACTGACTGTATAGATATTCCCAGGCTCTATTGGGCTACTCTAGGTCCCCCGGGACTGTATAGATATTCCCCAGGCTCTATGGGCTACTCTAGGTCCCCCTGACTGTATAGATATTCCCCAGGCTCTATTGTGCTACTCTAGCTCCCCAGGACTGACTGTATAGATATCCCCCAGGCTCAATTGTGCTACTCTAAGCCCCTCTGACTGTAAATACATTCCTCAGGCTCTATTGGGCTACTCTAGGTCCCCAGGGCTGACTATATAGAAAATTACCCATGCTCTTTTGGGGCAAACTCTAGGTCCCCAGGGGCTGACTGTATAGTTATTCCCAGGCTCTATTGGGCTACTTTAGGTCCCAGGTCTGGCTGTATAGACATTCCCCAGGCTCTATTGGGCTACTCTAGGCCCCCAGGACTGACTGTATAGATATCCCCCAGGCTCAATTGTGCTACTCTAAGCCCCTCTGACTGTAAATACATTCCTCAGGCTCTATTGGGCTACTCTAGGTCCCCAGGGCTGACGTTATTGATATTACCCATGAGCTATTGGGCTACTAAAGGTCCCCAGGCGCTGAGTGTATAGTTATTCCCAGGCTCTATTGGGCTACTCTAGGTCCCAGGGCTGACTGTATAGACATTCCACAGGCTCTATTGGGCTACTCTAGGTCCCGGGACTGACTGTATAGATATTCCCCAGGCTCTATTGGGCTACTCTAGGTCCCCAGGGCTGACTATATAGATATTACCCATGCTCTATTGGGCTACTCTAGGTCCCAGGGGCGGACTCTATAGTACTTCCCTGGCTCTATTGGGCTACTCTAGGTCCCAGGGCTGACTGTATAGACATTCCACAGGCTCTATTGGGCTACTCTAGGTCCCCAGGACTGACTGTATAGATATTCCCCAGGCTCTATTGGGCTACTCTAGGTCCCCAGGGCTGACTGTACAGATATTCCACAGCCTCTATTGGGCTACTCTAGGTCCCCAGGAATGACTGTATAGATATTCCCCAGGCTCTATTGGGCTACTCTAGGTCCCAGGACTGATTGTATAGATATTCCCTAGGCTCTATTGGGCTACTCTAGGTCCCAGGACTGATTGTATAGATATTCCCTAGGCTCTATTGGGCTACTCTAGGTCCCAGGACTGACTGCATAGATTTTTCCCAGGCTCTATTGGGCTACTCTAGGTCCCACAGACTGTATAGATATTCTCAGGCTCTATTGGGCTACTCTAGGTCCCCCTGACTGTATAGATATTCCCCAGGCTCTATTGGGCTACTCTAGGTCCCCTGACTGTATAGATATTCCCCAGGCTCTATTGGGCTACTCTAGGTCCCACAGACTGTATAGATATCCTCAGGCTCTATTGGGCTACTCTAGGTCCCCAGGGCTGTAGAGAGAAGCTATAGACCGCCATTCACTGCATGCAACTCCCTAACACATGTAAGAGCAGTACCGCACAGTACTATAGAGAGGCGCTATAGACCGCCAATCACTGTATGTACGTCACATGGGTTTTACAAGTAAAATGTTCATGATGATTGGTTGGATCTTCCATCAGTCACATCTACCGCAGATCAGTGCCTGATACATTGTATGGTGAGTGTGGTTGCCAGATACAATCTACCAGGAAACATCATTGTTTGCTGGAAATTATGTATGATGAGGTCATTGTAACTTGAGGGGTCACTGGAGTCAAAGCCTAGGTTGTTTGTGGATGTAGAGGTCAGTACGGAAATTTTTAAAGCAATTGTCTACAGCATTTATAAGTAGCCAGTGCAGTGAACAAATGATGGGTGCTAAGGTATCTGGTTGATGGCTGTTAACCAAGCTGCAGCACTTTTCACTACCTGATGATGATGGATTATTTTTGTCTGGAAGGCTCATGTTTAGGACACTCTGGTATTGAGGCTACGAAGGTGTGTGCTAGTGTTGACAGGTCTTCTAGTGGAATAAAGTCTTTCGTTCCCTCAGTGTTCCTCAGGTAGAAGGACTTATAAAGCGTTGCCACTTATCTGGTTAAGATAACAGTTTCAGATTAATAACTACCCCAAAATTTCATACTTGGACTGAACTTTGAAGGGGTACGCTTCCAAGGGATAATATGAGTGGATGTGCAAATAGTCATTCTGCAGTTTGGTGCTGACCACTGTCCAGGTTCAGTCTTAGCCAGCTGGCACTCATCTACTCACGTTCACTTAAAGGGCTGTTCCAACCATCCTTAGTATATGCCTTCAAAGTCTGATAGGTGTGTGTCTCACCTCTGGGACCCCCACCTATCATGGGTAAGGGCTCCCAAAAGCCTTGGCTCAGAATAGGGATCTGGACACACTTGGGCACAATTCTCCATTTTGTTCAATGGGAGTACAGGGGAACGGTGTATTTGGCTGTACTCAAAACTCCCATAGAACAGAATGGAGAGTCATGTGCAAGAATGAGCGGCTTTCTGTTCTGAGCGGAAACTGTTGAGGGGCCATTTCCGGGACCCAAACCTTTCACACATTGATGGTTTATCCTATTGACCTGCCATCAACGTGTATGGTGGGAACCCCTTTTCAAGCACAAATTTAAAGTATAGCTGGTGTTGGGTCTACTGAGTCAAGGTTAATTATTACTGAATACTATCTACATAGCAGTGGTATGCCACACTATAGTTTTAAATTATTTTACCTAATTGTAGTACATAAACTGCATACAGCAACGTGATGGGTCCAAATAGTGGATTCATAAAGCTAAGGCTACATGGTGACTTTAGCTTTGTCACACATCATATAGCCAAAGATCATGGTATGATGCTGCCTAAATTGCAGTGTTTATCTGAGTCAAGTGTGCATGTGTATGGGTAAGTTAGAAGAGATAACCAGGCTCGGACTGGCCTACAGAGGAGCAGAGGAAACCTCTAGAGGGCTCTTGGACATAGTGGGTTCTGGGTCTGGCAGACCTGGGGCTTCTGTCAGAGAGAAAGGTGGAAATCAATATTCAGCGTGCAGGATATGTGTGCAGTATATGCAGTAGCTGTAAGGGGAGCCTCAAAATAAACTCCTCAAGAAACAACTCTACTAGTGGGAACAAAGAATCAACTCTACTGGTGGGAACAAAGAAACAACTCCACTGGTGGGCTCTAAGAATAATCTCCACTGATAGTCCACAAGAATCAAACCCACTGGTGGGCCCCAAAAATCAACTCCACTTGTGGGCCCTATGAATCAACTCTACCGGTGGGCCCCAAGAATCAACTTCACTGGTGGGACCTAAGAATCAACTCCACTGGTGGACTCTATGAATCAACTCTACTGGTGGGCTCTATGAATCAACTCTGCCGGTGGGCCCCAAGAATCAACTTCACTGGTGGGACCTAAGAATCAACTCCACTGGTGGGCCCCAAGACTCAACTCCACTGGTGGGCCCCAATAATCAACTGTATTGGTGGGCCCCAAGAATCAACTCCACTGGTGGGCGCAGGCACTCCAGTCCAACAATGGGACTAATTGTTAAATGTGTTTGGACATTTTAGATAACTGGATTTTCTTTTCAAAGTGAAGCCCTGCATGTGTGAAGCAAAAAGCAATGTTATCGCTAATTGCTCCTTTAGTTCTTGGATGTTCCATATTTCCCTTCAGGCAGGAAAACCTTCACTCTTTCAAGTCATAAGTGGTTTATCATCTATCTCTGTAGACACCTTTGATCTAGATAGTGGCCGAGCAGTAGTAATATGGGGCTGGCACTATTGCTCGAGGCGCTGGGGTCATGGGATCGAATTCAACCAGCAAAAACACTGTATTTAGTGAAGTTTGAATGTCCTCTCAGAGCTTTCATGGTTGTTCTATGTTCTCCTCCCACCCTCCAAAAACATCCAGGAAATCCTCTTTAATATGGCCTCTGTACAGAGATGGAGAGACACTGGCTTTATGTAAGTCACTAAATGACACCTGAGGGGTTGCAGAATGCACAGTCCAGTTTATCCAGTGTCTAAAATGTAAAGGGTCAACTCCAGTGACTAGTGGGAAGGATGGACACCACACATGAGCTTCTTGTTCTTAGACTAGCACTCCGTAGGTTTTCCATTGCAGATGATTCTAAGCTCCATTCTTCCCTCCACCCAGAACATGTGCAGCCACTTAAACCTGCATCATAATTTTCGTTGTCATCATTGAACACACAAGACAGATCATCAATAACATGTAACAACGCTGATGGACTCCAAACAACACCAAGCAGCACAGGGACGTACAGCAGCAGTCACAGAGAAAAGCCATATGAAGCAGATCAACCAAGAGACTCCCGGATTCAGCAAACGGACAGCGGGTGGAGGAAGACAGGTTCACGGTTTGCAGGTATACTCCAAGAACAGAAGAGTTATAGCTATACCTCACCCTGTGACTACCCCTATCACCAGAACCTCTAATCGTGATGTTAGCCCTAAAGGCTTCTCCTGAAATATGTCCCTGAGCTACAACTGGCCCCAATACAGCAAGTGGCTTTAAGATTCAATGAGTCTCGGGCAGAGCTCAACAAAAAGTAGACAAACACCAAGGGCCACGTGTACAAAATTCCCTTTGTTGCCCATTGCAACCAATCAGAGCGCTCCTCTCATTGTTCAAGAGGACTATATCAAATAAAAGAGGTGCTCTGATTGGTTGCTATGGGCTCTGATTGGTTGCTATGAGCTCTGATTGGTTGCCATGGGCAACAAAGTGAATTTTAGACCTAGACAGTCTTCATACATGTGGCCCCAAATCTTTATTTCTCGAAAACAACAAAGTCATTTTTCCAATATGTGCCACAGTCCCAGCTCTAGACCATAGACACACTCATGCCTTTGCTTCCCAGCCAGCCACTGGCAGTAACTTACCTCTCCATGCTCCTACTTTGGTAAAATTTAAAGGGCCAGAGCATCTTTTGTGTTCCAAGAGATGCCCACCACCTGGGATTTAAGGATCGTCCTCCGTTTCCTCCTGGCCAGGTTGTTGGTGATCTTCTGAAAACCTGGCCTGTGTATAGCTGCTCACACTTCAGCTGCTGATACTAGTTGCTGAACTTCTAGCCACATTATCTGCTGCTTACCTATTGCTCCACCATGCCCTTCCTGTGTTCCTGGTTCCTTGCCTGTGCGCTCGGCTGTCATTGCATGTAGCCACATGAAGGTTAGTGACCTGAGAGTTCCCCGCAGCAAAGTCCGAACAGCTTTGCAGGGCAATCCAGTGACGAGTGGGGGCTCCTTAGACTCTGTTTCCTGGCTTGATTTGCATTATCATCTCTCACAGTAACTCAGAGGATCCATTTCTGCATCCATGACCATTACAGTCATAATGAGAGTGAGACAAACAACAAGATACTTTATCCTGACTCAACTGAACTAGAAAACAGAGAGCAAAGAGCAACTGAACACAGCAGAAGTAGACAACAAAAAGGACAGATCAATCCCACACAACAGGACTAGGCAGATTCATACTTCTATACTCTGCAATCAGGCCACCATTTTCAGCTAAGCTTTATATAGTATGCTAATGAGCTCAGGTGTGTGGCTAGGTCAGCTGACAAGCAAGGATCATGAGCAGTTGCCATGTAACCACTCAAATCACCAAACACAGACAACAAGATAGACATAACACAGATACTCCTGCTGACCTTATAAGCAAGAGAGGAAGAGATAACCAGAAGTTTCCTGTCATTTGTAACACCCGACTAGAAAGTAATTTATCTAAAGTCCCCTAAGAATAGGGGAGTCTTCTGCTGCATTGGAGCATCAAGAGCTGGGCCAACCACAGGACTTTCTATGTCATGGACCAGTCGAACTCTAATTACATCCATCTAGCACTCTGCGTTACAGGAGGAAAGAACATCCAAGGTTCCTGATAACTCCTTCCTGCTGTAGGAATTTTCGTTTTTTTCCTCCTTGCCGTCCCAGAGCCATGACTCTTTTTCCAACTACATAGTAATATGAGGGCTTTTTGCAAGAAAATAAATACTTTTTTAATGAGACTATTGTCCATACCATACAACATACTGAAAAACCAGGGAAAAATTATTTGTGGGGTGGAATATGGAAAACAAAATGGGAGATTTAGTTTTTATGGAGTTTTGCTATACAGGACATGCTGCCATTTATTGCCACCATTTGGAATATTTGCAGCTTTTTGAACACTTTTAATTCCAATTTTTTTATTTTTTTTATTTGTAAAATTGAAATCTTTTATTTTTTTTATTTTGTTATCTTCTCTATTGTTAATTTGTCAAATGAAAAAAAGGAGGGTTTTTTCAAACTTTAGTATTTTTTTTCTTCCACTTGTACTTTTGGTCTCCCTTGGGTAATTGACAATAAGGGGTGCAGTTATGGCGCAAAAATGGCTCTGTCTATGGCAGGATGTAATAGGAGTAGTAAGATGGTGGCTATGGAAATGTTCATTACACCTCAAATGTGTTGAAAGGGGTTTGGGGTAGGGGAAACCGCGGACCACCGCAAGCGATGGTAGTTAACCCACCCCGGGGGGAAAGGAATTAAGTACCCCCCGGTTTTCACCAGAGCCCGCCGAAAAGCGGGATGGATTGCTCGGCTTGGGGTCCCGGGTCGCCCCCCCTGACGTGACTTTTTGCGGTTTGGCCCGATGCAGCGGGGCAAAATCGTGTCCGAGAATCGTAGTGTGGGAGGCAAAAGGTCAGGACAGGCGGCAAAGGTTCGTGGTCGTGGACAGGCAGGAAGGTGGGGGCGGGCGCAGAGGTTCGGATTAAGAAACGTGAAAGGGGTTGGTACACGGAAAGGCGAGAATACATTTGGGAACGCTTTAGCTAAGGCACGAGGCAACATAGATCCGCAAGGAGTTTAGTGGGACTCCAAAGTAGGAGAAGCCCCAGGCAATTAGCCAATTAACGGGACGCTGGCCTTTAAATCCACGAGAACGGCGCGCGCGCGCCTTAGGACACAGGCCGCGCGCCCCGGGGCGAGGCGGGAGGCACAGGACGAGGTTGGTGAGTCCGGGCCAGCCAGCCCCCCGGCTCGTCCCGCGGCCCGCGGCGGCACCCGGGCCCCCCGGTGGACCCCCGGACAGGGGGTCACGGGTGGCCCGCGGCCCGGGGCCGGGAGCAGGGGGGCCCTGACAGCCCCCCCCCTTGGTTCCCCCTTTTTTAGGCAAAGGGAATTTAGGATAAGGTTGGATTCAGGATATTGGCCCGGGTTCCCAGGACCTCTCTTCGGGGCCGAAACCCCTCCAATCGACAAAAAATAATGTTTCCCCCTGACGATTTCATGCCCAGGATGCCTTCCCCCTTCAAAACTCTGGGGTTCTAGCATGGGAGTTTGGGCACCCCCCTCTGGGAAAACCCCCCGTTCGGACCAGGGGCTTCAGGGGGGAAACATAAGGGTTTAGGGCCCGGAGAGATGGAGGCAGCAGGTTTATGGGACCCGGGGTTTCAGTTGTGCAGAATTCTAAAAGGGTCCCAGAAAACGCGGACCCAATTTGTAACTGGGAATCTTGGGCGTATGTACCAACGAGAGCCACACCCCTATCCCCGGGGGAGGAACGTAGGGGGGGGTCCTCTTCTTGTCAGCCTGGGTCTTCAAAGGGCAGAAGCCTGGAGTGGGCTTGTCGGGTCCTCCCCAAAATGGTTTTTATATCTGAACGATTGTCCACGGCGGGGACCTCGGAGGGGGAACCCAGGGGAAGGGGAGGGCGTGGGTGGGGCCATCCCCCAAAGGAAAGGAAACGGCCAGTAGAGTCGGGTCCCGATGATTATAAGAGAACTCTGCCCAAGGTAGCAACTGGGACCATTGTCCTGCCCCGGCAGAAGGTCGTAGTTTCTCCCCCAATTTTTGGTTTACCCCCCACCCTTCCATTCGTCGGGGAGATATGCGGAAGAAAAATCCAGCTTGATCTGCAACCGGGAACACAGAGCCCCGCCAAAATTTGGAGAAAAATGGACGCCCGGTGGAGACGAGTGGTAAGGAAGCCATGTAAGAAAGATGTGATGGTAGAATTTCCCTCCCAAATTTGGGGGAGCAGAAGGAGACGGGAAACGGCACAAAGTGGGCATCTTAGAAAAAGGGTCTGACAACCCAGATGCCGAGTTTCCCGACGAAGGGGGGGCCGTGATAAAGTCCATCCCTATGTGTGACCTGGAGATTCTGGAACGGGCAGAGGGACTAAGGCCCCGGGGGCCCATGGCGGGGAAACCTTGTTTTGGGACATGTGGTGCAGGAAAGAACAAATCCTTGGTCTTGGGAGCGGGTTGGCCACCAGTAGTGACGTAAATGAGAGCATGGATTTTCAATCCCGGGGGAGGGGCCCGGGCCAAAGAGGCTTGCCCCCCAACCAGAATTTCCCCTCCTGAGTGGGGGGCGCACATAGGTTCTGCTGGGGAATGTGCGGAGATCCCCCGGGAGCCACGGGGCCAGTCGTTCGGGAGCGATGATTGCTGAGGCCGGGTTCCTCCCCGGAACGTCAGAAGAACGGGAGGGGCATCCCTTTGATATTTTTCTGGGGCCGGTCGAAAGGGGATCTTAAAATAAAAACGAGAGAAAAAAAAGAGACCACCGGGCCTGGCGAGGTTAGGCCTGAGGTCTGTAGTATTGCAATTTTTATGGTCGTAAAGACGTCAATGGGGTGGAGCTCCCTCCAAGAGATGTCGCCACTCCTCCGGGGCTTTTTATGGAACAGCTTCCCCGATCCCAATGGGTATTTTTCGTTCTGCCGAAGAGAAATTTTTTAGAAAAAAAACCCGCATGTGCGGTTTTGCCTTTAGGGCCCTTCTGGGTGGGCCCGCCCCGCTCCCAGGGAAGGGGCATCGACCTCCAGGCTGAAGGGTCCCCCGACCCGGACGGACCAAAAGGGGGTGCGGAGGAAAAGGGCGATTTAAATTTGGGGAGAACGTTTCCTGGGCAGATGGGGACCAGCATCTGGGGATTAGCGTTTTCCCCGGGTGAGAGCCACAATGGGAGCCATCCCGTAGAAAAGTGGGAATAAATCCCGGTAGAGTTGGCGAACCCTAGAAAGCTTGAATCGCCCGGAACCGACGGGCCGGGGGGCCACTGTTGATCGCTGGGAGTTTGCAGGATCCTCTAAGGGGACCTCATCAGAGACAATGTCCCCCGGGGAAAGGAAACGGGCCCTGGTAAAAGAATTCTCCATTTTGGGCTACAGTCGGTTGTCCCGCGGCGTTGAAAGACTTGGCGTACTTGTCTCCGGGTGGACCAGTATGTAAGGAGAAAAAATCAAAATATGTCCAGGTATACAATACGCAGGTGTAAGCGGCCCCCCGGAACACGTCATTGACAAACCCCGGGAAAAGGGCCCGGGGGCTTTGCATAGCCCAAAAGGCATCACGAATATTTCGAAAAGTCCGTCTCGTGTGTTTAAATGCCGTTTTCCATTCGTCCCCTTCTCGAATTTGATGAGGTTGTGGGCCCCCACGTAAAAACCAACTTGGAAAACACTCTACCCCCCTTGAGCGGTCAAAACAGCTCGAGTCAGGGGAGAGGGTAGCGGTTTTTAGGGTGATTTTGTTTAGACCCCTTTTCTGCATGGCGGAGGGAACCATTTCTTTGCACGAAGAAAAACCGGCGGCGGGGGAAGGAGGACTTAGGGGTGAACCCCTTTCTGCAGATTTCCAGAATGTGGGGCCGACAGGCCGAGTCCCGGCCGGCATGGGTAACCCTCCCCCGCGGGGATGGTTTCTGGGAGGAGGGCAATAGGGCGTCGAAGGCCGATGTGGTGGCAGTGAACGGCCTCCTTCTCGGAGAATACATCCCAAAGTCCTGGTACCGGCCGCAGGCCGGCAAACGGTTTGACAAGCGGGAGCGGAGAAGTGGTTGGCCCCGGGGTGGTTCCCTCAAGCAGCGGTTCTGGCATTCCGGTCCCCAAGCGGATTGCCGTCTTTGTGAGCATAGGGCCCTGGCCTTGCAGCCGGGAAGCCCCAAGGGATACCGAGGGGAAACCCCGGGGGCAGAAAATGGAACCTAAACTTCTCTTTATGGGAGAGCTCCCCCACGGGGAGTCCCGGGCCGGGTTTTGTACCGGATGGGATCAGTGAGGAGCTCCCCCTGACCAAGAGATAAAACAGGGGTTTTTTTCCCCGGCTACAGGTATGCGGTACCGGGGTTTCCAAAAGAGGCTAAGTGAAGTTCCCCCAGATCCCGAGTCGGAAGGCAGAACCTCCGGAACGAAGGACCAGCATCAGAAATACCTTATGGCATCATCAAACGTGGAGAGGGGGAAACTGCACCCAGGGGCCGCCTCTCCACGGGACCCAGGTGTGAGGTTTCCCGGTGGAGGACGAAGGGGCAGTTTCTGCGAAAGTGGTCCGGGCTGGCGCAGTGAGGCATGCTTTTTCCGCCGACGGCGGTTCAGTTCTTGCTCCTTAAATGAGCCCGATCCCCTTGCACGGTTCCACCCCTTTAGGTTTGAGGAGGCGGAAAGGAGAATGTGGAACACGGGGCCAGGGGGAATCGCCGACGAGGGGGGAGCAGAGTCTTTTTCTTGGCGAAGCTCCTCCTGCCTCTCCGCGAACCTTACTCAATACGAGTGCTAAGTATTAATTTTTGTTTAGGGAGGACGGGAGGGGGTTTTTGCTGCCAAAACGTCTTTTACCTGCTGGACAACCCTTCTTGAAGGTAGGCAGAGGGGGCCGGGGATTGTTCCATGCGGCTCCGAAGCCCGGGTCGGAAATTGAACTGCATAGTCACCCCCAGAAAACTCCCCGACGAGGCTCAAGAGGGCGGTCTCGGCGGAGGAGGCGGTGCCGGTCCCGAAGCGGTGCGGGAAATTTCCCGGGGGAAGGTCTGTAGGTCCGCCGTCACGGGTCGCCTCTGTCCCCGAGGGGGGTTGCCCAAGCCAGGGCCTTCCCCGGGAAAGTAAAATCAAAAAAGGCCCCCTTAACCTCTCCGAGGGAAACGATCCCCCATGCTCCACGTGCATTGACACTGAAAATAACGAAACCCCCGGGGAGCTTTGGATCCCGGCAAAGCGGAGGGTGAGGGACCGAAGTTTGGGTCCCACGGTGGCCCAAAGGGGGTGTAGTGTAGACGAGGCCCCGATGGGGGGGAGATGCTGCTGGGATGCAAGAAACTGACGCCATGGCGGAGAGCTGGCCCCTGCTGACCTTGTTGTGCGATTTGTTGCGATTGCTGGGCAACAATCGTCGTAAGATCCCCGATGTTGGCAGAGGCACCTTGGCGGGTCCATGGTGGGGTCTAACTGTAAGGGTTGGGAGTGGGTCCCGGACCCCCGCAAAAAGATGGTGTTAAAACCACGCGGGGAAGGAATTAAAGTAGCCCCGGGGTTTTACCAGAGCCCCCCGCAAAGCGGGGTGGACTTGCTGCGGGGTTGAGGTACCAGGTGTCCCCCCTGACGTGACTTGCTTGCGGTGGCAGCCGGGTGCAGCGTGGGGCAGAATCGTAGTCCGAGAATGTAGTCGTGGGGAGGGAGCATCAGGACAGGCGGCAAAGGGTTTGTGGTGTGGACAGGCGGAAGGGCGGGGGGGCGGCAGAGGTTCGGAGTCAAAAAAGTAAAGAGGGGCTGGTACCGGAAAGGCGAGAATACACTTTGGAACGTTTGCTAAGGCACGAGGCAACTAGATCCAGCAAGGAGTATTTGTGGGACGTACCTTAATAGGGGAAGCCCAGGAAAAAAGCCAATTAACGGGAGCTGGGCCCTTTAAATTTTCCAGAAACAGGCGGGGGCCCGGCCTTAGGACAGGACGCGCGCCCCGGCCCGGGAGAGGAAAGGGACGCACAGGAGCGAGGTTAGGTAGTCCCTGGCAGCAGCAGCCCCCCGGCTCGTCCCGCGGCCCCGCGGCGGCACCCCACCCGGGGACACCCGGGCAGGGGGTCAGGGGGGGCCCCCGCGGCCCCCGGGCCGGGGAGAGGGGGGGGGCCGTGACAGCTGTGACAATAGTTTTTCACCATCAATATTCTCATCGGGGGTCGGTCAATGGGCAAGGGAATGGTTCGCGGTACTGATTCTTAATCCTCTACATGATCAAGTTGACTAAAGGGTTAAAATGCCAAGATCCCTATTTGCTCCGCGGGCGTCCTGGTGTAATTAGCAGTTTCTTGTCTATTGGAGCAATAAGTCTACTTATTACCTTTCCCCCCTCATAATGTGTGGGGGGGCTAGGGGGCCTACCAACACAGAGAATTCTTAAGGCCCATCAACACAGATGATTCTTGGAGCCCACCAGTGCAGTTGATTTGTGGGGCCCACCAGTGGGGTTTTTATTTTAGGGCCCCCCATTTTTTAGTTGATTCTTGGGGGCCCACCAGGGAGTTTTTCTTGGGGCCCCCCATGAAGTTGATTTTGGGGCCCCCCATGGAGTTGATTTTTGGGGCCCCCCCAGTGGAGTTTATTCTTATTTCACCCATGGAGTTGTTTGTTGAGGCCTATCAATGGAGGTGATTGGTGAAGAACACCAGTGGAGTTGATTCTTGGACCCCACCAGTGGAGTTACTTTTTGCGGCCCACTAATGAAGTGGATTTTTGGGTCCCACCTGTGGAGTTGATTCTTGGGGCTCACCAGTGGAGATGATTCTTGGGTCCTACCAGTGGCAATGATTCTTGTAGGGCCCCACTACTGTATAGTATTGGGACCCACCAGTAAAATAATTTTTGGGGACTATAAGTGGAGTAGAGTCTTGAACTCACCAGTGAAGTATAGTCTTGGGCCCACCAGTGAAGATGATTCTTGGGACTCACAAGTGAAGTTGATTCTTGATTCATACCAGTGGAGTTGATTCATGGGGCCCACCAGTGAAGTTGATTCACTGGGTCCACCAGTAGAGATGATTTTTGGGGCCCACCAGTGGAGGTGATTCACGAGGTCCACCAATGGAGTTAATTCATGGGACCTACCAGTGAAGTTGATTCACGGAGTCCACCAGTTGAGTAGAGTCTTAGCTCCCCCAGGGAGGGGGATTTTGGGGTCCCCCCCTACGCTCCCGTACTGATACACGTACTATAAATGTCTCTTGCTTTCTGCCTCTCTTCCTCTGCCCTGCATCCCCAGGGGGCCCAAAAATGTCCCGGGCCATCCAAGCCTCTGTTGGTATCGCAACCTGTGCATTGCTATAAGACTGGAGGTGGATACATAGAGTTATCCAAGTGTACAATGGAAATAGTTCAATGAGTGATCCGACTCTGCTACTGTTGAAGGTTCACGTTGGGAGAAACTTACCCAAAAATGGAAAGTTTTTTACTGTGCCGCTGAGAAATACACATTCATCATTTACTCTCCATATAAAAATAGAAAAAAAATATAGAGCCAGCAACTAAAATAGCCCTGACCTTTCTCTGGCTAATCAGCCGGCACGTCGTGCATCATGGTCCGGGGAGGTGTGTGCAGTAAGTGGATAATATCATTATCAGGGTACATGGCACTGACACATTTTAGCTGATACATTGCACTGTCTTCCAGGACCAGCAAAGAGATTTCTTTTGTCTTTCATATAAAATTTTAAATTTAAAAACCCCCACAAACTTTTTTTGCTCATGGCTATGGGGGTGATTGTAATTGGGGTGCGGGTTTCAGCAAATCTCCAGGTTCCCCTCCCCACCCTCTATGTTCGGGGCCATCTTTCTCAGTCTGGGGGTTTAGCAGCCTGTAGGTCTCACAAGTGAAATTGAATGCGGATTTTGCGTTGGATTCCTCATTAACCCCTTAAGCCGAACGCCTGAAAAGTAGTTAATGACCAGAACATTTTTTGTAGTTTTTGCCTCCTTGCGTTTTAACTTTTTTATTTTTTCAATGACGCAGTTGGATGAGGCCTCGTTTTATTCGAGACAAGTTGTACTTTATGGGGGAAGAGTTTAAGTTCACTTCTAAATAATTGCAGAATTTTTTTACATTTTTTAAATTATTTTTTTATTTTTTTTTTTTACACCCTTCACTTTTCACACTTAATAACCTGTTAGATTAATTCTAAAAGTTATTACGGTCATGTGGATAGCTAATGTATGTAGAGTTTTTTTGGGATGTGTAATGTATGCACAATTATTTTTTATTAAATATTTATTTTTATTTTATTATTTATTTTTTTATTAATTTTTTTTACACTTTTTCTCGGGTTTTTTTCCCTATTTTTTAAATCCTCTGAAGGGAGAACTGTTTTACATTTTTTTTTTTTTTTTTACACTTAGTAATGTATTTGCATATTCTTGTATGCTAATAAAGTATAAGCGGGGGCAGTCTGACACAGGCAGTGATCAGGACAGCACACAGTCTGCCCTGATCGCTGGCTTGTTACACAGACAGCCCTGGGGCTACACTAGGTCCCCTGACTGTGCAGCCGTTCCCCGGGCTCTGTCAGGTCACCTTGTGTCCTGATCACCCGACAGAGCAGGGAAACCCTTTGATTGCGCTGCGGTGACGATCTGCGGCAATCAAAGGGTTAAAGCACCGGGTTGTGGAGGTTACCCTGCTCCGCGGTGCATGCAGGAGCTGCGCTGGGATCAGGGCTGTGCAGCACAGCCCCGATCTCAGTGCAGCTGCGACGCCCGATGTCTGCAGCAACATCTAAAGAATCTCAGTAAACTCGTCTAAAGTTGGCGGGCGGTCGTTAAGGAATTAAAATCCTTGCCTAACCTGACCACAATTCATTTCAATGGGCGGTCAACGCTGTAGCTCACACAGCAAAATACTGCACACATTTTCCACACCACAGATTTCAAGTCTATGGTGCGGAAATAAAAAGAATGGAATGTTCACTCTTCTGTGCAAAATCGTCCCGAGTAAGGAACCGTGTTGGAAGGGTCCAAAGGGACTAGACCTCCAAATTCCCCAGATCTCAAACCGGTCAAGCATCTATGGTATGATCTGGAGAACAAGTCCCATCCATGTAGGCCCAAAATCAACTTAACAGGATTGCTCCATACCACAGAAAAGAGTCCAGGCCTTTCCCTGGGCCCGAGTGGTTTGCATGAGTGGGGGCTACCCAATAGTTGTGGCTAATCGGTGTGTAAATATTAGATTCTTGATGTTGATGAGGACTTGGGCTCTTCAACACTTTTTATGTCTTATTTCTTCTTCTTCTTCTTATGTCCTCGTTCTAGTTCCTTAACCATTCAGGCTTTCTGAGATCAACTACAGAAAATGTAACTAAATATTTAAAAAAAAAAAAATCAAACAAAAGTAATCCTAAAGAGCGACGCTTGTAAATGTCAGAGCGGTTCAGCTAAGTCTTGGCAGGATATTTCCCACAATCCTCTCCATTTCCGAGCGCCTCACCTTCTGCCCCAGTAGCTCTGTTTACAAAGTGCTCCTGCGAGCTGAGCATCTCTCTCCCGTCTCCAGACATCTGTGTAAAGGACTTCAGGGGTTTTCAGAGGATGAACTATAAAACTCTGACAACAACGGCGCGCCGGCCTCGCCCGCTGACCCAAAACTAAGACCGGGCAATGGATGGTTGAAAAAGGAAGCGCGGAGAGCCGGGCCTTCCGGGGTCATGGAAAAGGTTTGAGAAAAAAAAAATCCTGGAAGATGATGTGTCCTGACAGCGCGGACAAACTCTTATTAGCCAAGCCATGTAGAACCACATGACGGGAGGGACGGGGGCCACAGGTGTAGACGAGGAGGTCAGCGCGGGAAGTCACGAGCGTTCACATGATTAGATTGAAGTGGACAGGACAATTAAAGGATTTCATTTGGAAAATCAAGAGGTCGTATTAAATTAGAAATCCCATCAGTTCCTTACATTCCAATTATAATAATAAACCAGGTTTCCAGCTATGACATCAGTATGGTTCATACAGGAAGCGATCCACAGAACCTACACCAGGACTCCACTCACACAGGGAAGATTTTCATTTGCAACATTAGTGGATGGAAAAAAGTAAGAACTTCCTTAACGTTTGTGTTTTGGGATTTACAACATATTGGGGCAAATTAATTAAAGTTTTCTGATACTTAGGGCCACATGGATGAAAACTGTCTAGATCTAAAATTTACTTTGTTGCCAATAACAACCAATCAGAGCGCCCCCTCTCATTTATTTAGAGCACTATATGAAATGAAAAGGGCGCTACGATTGGTTGCTATGGCCGACAAAGTGAGTTTTAGACCCAGGCAGTTTTTGTACGTGTGGCCCTTGGTAAACTAAGCCCAAAAAATGAGTGAGCGGCAGTAAAAGTTCAGTTCGTTTTGAACCTTGAACTTTGTAGTTCGGTTAAAGTTTATTCGAACTCGACTTCGAACCCCTTTTTAAAGTCAAGGGGGAAAGATGTTTCTGGTTTAAATTTTTTATACCTATAAGGTGAGGAAAGTGGAATCCCCAGCCAAAACATAACCTGGAGACGGGGGAACAACTTAGTAAAAGAAAATGTGGCGCTAAGAGTACAAAAAAATTTAGAAGCTAAAAAACTTCCTTTCTTTCAATGGCGAACGAAAAGGGGAGGACAGCTTGCAGCTGGGAAAAGCATAGGAGGGGCAGCGGTAGCAGCTCTACGGGCCCCGCACCGAGGGGCCCAAAAGACCCCTTTACAAGGGGGATTTTTGGGGACGGTGTTTTATACAATTTCCAAACCCCAAAACGCAAAAACAGGCTTTTGGGCATGATAAGATTTAGCAAATCCAAGACTCGTATAATTTTATATCAGGGGACATTATTATTTTTTATTTTTATTATTATTTTTATTATTATTATTTTCTTATTTTTTTTATTAGATTTTTAAAGCACCATTGATTCCTGGTGCTAACATTCGAGGGGGTTACAACAAACAAAGTCAAACAGTCAAAAGATAAGTGATTAATGACAATTGGACGACAGAGGAGAGAGGACCCCCGCCCGCGAGGGCTTAAAAACCAAAAAAGGGGAAAGAGACAGGAGGTAGGGGCAGACGTCTGTGGAGGAAGTAGTGACAAGTTTAGTGAAGGTTATAGGAAAACCTGAAGAAATGGTTTTAGGTTGCTTTGAAGCGGTGAAATGGGGAGAGTCTGATGTGTTGGGGCATGAGTTCCAGAGTGTGGTGAAGCAAGGGAGAAGTCTTGGAGATGGTTGTGGAGGGTTGACACGGGAGAGCAGAGAAGAAGGTCCCGGGGGAAGACGGAGGTTGGAGAGGGGAGGGATTTGGGATTAAAACAGTTTGTAGGAGGGGAATGGTTATGGA
>JAODAL010040397.1:0-36950 GCA_025379985.1 Phyllomedusa bahiana
AATGCTCTGTGATTCTGAACTCAAGGTCTATAGGTTTCTTATTGCAGCTCTGTACAATTCAGAGGCTGCACAAAGCCATAATACAGCCAAGTGTTATGTGCATGAGTACTATGTGTAATATAGCTTGTTTAAATGAAGGTTTTAGAGTAATGTCATTTATGTTAGTTTGTAACTTTATGCAGTCATACAATGTGTTTGTAATGAAGTTGCATTCCCTCATGATAAAGCAAGTGACATGCCTCTAAAGGGTTATTTGATCCATATTAATTTGGATTGTTCAATCACTGCTAGCACATAAATAAGCAATCACATCAAATTTAGAGTTACTAGGAGGCAGTATATTGGTGATGTTTTAAGTATAATTGATTGGAATGTCACAGGGTTTGCTTACCGCTCAGTAGTGTGCTAGTTTCATGCATAGACCTATAGAATTTAAATTAACCTAATATTAACTACCGAGCAGAAATATCTGATCATGAAACAATAAATTCTAAATACTTGTAAAATGCATGTTTGATAGGTTAAACTATATGTCTTCAGGGGATCATTTAGTCACGTCAATAAACTCTGAGATAAATGTACACGGTTGTCCAAACTTTCAAGTATTGTTATTTTCCTAAGAACATGAAGGATATATAAAATAATTACAATAATACAATTGTTGGTATCTTACTTACCTTGAAGATTAATTGGTTTAACTGTGTAATAAAGGAAATAACAAGTGAGAGATTAAGTTGTCTCTAAGGACTGGCACTCTGAGTCATGCATTAACTTATGTCATTTTAATTATTTTCTTTAGAAAATAAATTGGATATCCATAAGAATGTATTTTACAGACAAATGAGCACCAACATATTTCCGATTATGTGCAGTAATAACAAGCTTTGAAAATCAATATTTTTTGTCAATAATTTACTCTATTGAGAACCTGAATAATGTTTTATGAAGGTCTCTGTAACTTCTGTACTTGCAAGACAAGCTAAATGTTTGCTATATTTGTGAACTGTTCCAGATACTAACAAATGAGGGCTCCAGTGCAAGTACTGTTTGTGGGTAGTGTTGAGCGATTTTTATCGACAAAGTTGAAATCGGCAAGGTTTTTATGGTGATCGAAATTTTCAGTCATGGCGATATTTTAGGTTAATAATCTGTGCATTCATCTATTAAGTAATGCGCCATTTTCGGCGCTTCCTGTTAATTTTGGCGGCAGCAAATCAGAGTACTGAATAGTGCTAGGGTGGTAGATGTGTGTCGTGTCGCCTGGATGGGAGGTGTCTTGGTTGCGTTTGGCTGGAAAAATTCAACATGACCTCGTTTTACATTGAACAGCGTTTCTGTTCAGCCTTTAGTGTCTCTCAACGTCTCTTAGGTATAGGACGTGCGTTGCCTGTGGCCAAACAAGCTCAGCGAAATTAGTCCATTTCTGCACAGAGAAACCTCTACTATTTAGCTGTGATCCTTCTCCATTTTAGTTTGATAGAGATTTGAAACATTTTATCTAGTTAGCTAGAGAATTTAAAGAGCAATCTACCGCTGTTCATGCACAAGGGGGAAGCGGGGGGGTGGGGGGGCGCCCGTGGTGCGAAAAACTACTGACATGCTCTATCTATAAAGAACACTGGATAAAGGTTCACCAGACTTAGTGTAGACAATTGCACTGCAAATATCTTTATTATTATACAGTTTGCTATTGAAATATTTCCTGGATATTGGGCAGCCTGAACTTTATATTGGATACACATCATTTCTAGTATGCAGGTCTCTTTGTTAGGTGCAAAACTCCACTTTTATTATCAGTATATTTTCAGATACGGTGTTCATTTTCAATTTTTACCCCAATTCCACCTGTGTTGATATATCCACCTTGCAGTTTAAATAACAATCCAGCAATTTTTTTTTGTAGTCACACAGGTTGTTTGTTGCCAAAAATACCGTGTGTGTATCAACACAAAAATATAACATGATACGTGTTTTTGACTTTTGCGCACCCAGCTTTGTTCATTGACGCTGCATCACACAGTAAATCTTAAAAACAGCTTTCTATATGTCACCAACAGGTGAATTGATAAGGTGGCAAATATACCGTGTATTATACGAAACACATAACCGATACATGTTTTTTTGACTTTTGCGCACCCAGCTATTGTTCATTGACGCAGATCACGTAAATCTAAAACAGCATTTCTTTAGTCACCACAGGTGAATTAAAAGGTGCAAAAATGACCCATGTATTATACGAAAACATAACAGATACGTGTTTTTTGACTATTGGCACCCAGTTTGGTCATTGACGCAGCATCCAAGTAAATCTTAAAACAGCAATTCTAATAGTCACCTCAGGTGAATTGAAAAGGTGCAAAAAATACCGTGTGATTATAAGAAAAACAATAACAGATACGTTGTTTTTTGACTTTTGCGCCACCCAGCTTTGTTCATTGGACGCAGCATCCGTAAATCTTAAGAACGGCAATTCTATGTCACCAAGGTGAATTGAAAGGTGCAAAAAAAATAACCGTGTCTTATAACGAAACATAACAGATACGTGTTTTTTGACTTTTGCCACAGTCAAAATTTTGATAGACACCTTGCAGTTAAATTTGAATCCTGCAATTTTGTTTTGACTTAGGGGATTTGGAGTAATAGCTGAGTGATTTGCACGTCTTTTAATAAGAGACTTTCTAAAACTATTCCATTAACCTTCTCAAATTTTTTATTTTCTAGAACAATGGTGCGAAATGCAGGTGGTAAGTGAGCAAAGTAGGGGGGGTAGCACATGGAGATAGAGGGACGAGAGAAGGTGTCCGTCCAGTGCTGGGCGACAACACGCATCATGCCCAGGGATCCGTCTGTTGCAGGACGTCAGGCCTGTCATCCTGGTCAGGGTCAGGGCCTTATGATCTAAAGTACCGAACATCGTCTGCCAATCTGTAATTCAGTGGTTAATGCAACCTGCATCTAGGCTAGTTTACCTCCTCGTCCTTCCAGTCACGGCCACAAATGTCGTCAATCAGCATCATCAGCATTCCGTCAACATGAAGCACGCCCAAATGTCAACTCGTGTTACCCACCCTGTGGATAATCCATTGTTCTGGATGACCTCTTTGATGGACAAGAATGCGTGTTGGGGTCAGAAGGCATGTTAAAGATCAAGAAGGATGATTTAGTTCTACTCTGACGCCAGTTACTGATGCTAATCAGAGGGGTGAAGGAAGGCGGGTCAATCGGACAAAAAATCCCGGGCGGTCGGCAACGCCTTGCAGTGCCCCCTTGCTTGGAGCCCGCTAGCTTCTGGAGTGCTGAATGTCAGAGACCAAGTCACCTGTGTTGATGATGATGATGATGAACGACATTGCGGACCCATCCTGGTCTTTCCGCAGTATTCGCATGCGAGCACTACATCAGGGGACGAGGAGGGTAGACGATGGGGTGAGGGTCATACGGGTCCCGCCAACAAAAAAGGGATGAGGCGGGTCGCAGAAGTCCGTGATATGATTCGCCAGCCACGGTCAGCGCAAACTCATGCTCGCTGATTATCGCCCGTTCAAAAAAGGTCCAGTCCTCTCAGCCTGGGCCTTTTTGAGCAAGCCTCTGATTCACACAGCGATGTCATATGCCGCCTTTTCCGTAAAACGCATATGTAGAGGCAAGAACCTTTAAGTGGTTAACCACCACCAAAATGTCTAGGCACATGCAGCGAATGCATGAGTTGAATTGGTGGGGAACACTTGGCCAAAAAATGGCCAGACCGAGACGAGGCGCCTCCAACCACTGTCACACCCTCTTGTCTCCGTTGATCCTCCTCCTCCGCCACCACCAAGCGTTCCTCAGTTGCCCATGCTCGCAGAGTCTTGATCAGGGATCAGCTCCCGCTTCAGCCTCCTATCTGTCGCCCACCGAGAGTTCCACCAGCACCTACAGAGTCCATCCTACCCTTTCCTTCCGCTCTGTTTGGATGACTGCACGCTGTACAGCGGCACTGTCTAGACAGCCATGCCTTCTTGTCTTCAAGGTTTGGGAGCAGATGAAAACACTTAACCATAACCACCCAAAGCCAAAAGCCTGAACTGTCGGCATTGCCAGGCCTTGGCTTGGAAATGGTTTTGCCTTTTCGTTGGTGGGACACAGATGGGTTCCGACCACATTATGGACCATAGTCTGCACCCTATACCAGATGCTGAGAGGCATTCCTTTACACAGATAAAAAAAAGCCGTCCCTGCCCTGGCCAGCCAGTGTCATCTATATAATTTCAGCGCGTAGTCTGAATCTGCGGCCGGGAAAAGTCCATCTGACCAACAACATCAGGACTAGTAAGCACGGCCAAGGCCACTTATCTCTGTGACAGCTCTCATGGGTTGAGCTGGGTGGATGTCTCTGGGGATGACGGTGGCTTCAGGCTCGGCGACCGCTGCTTCAAAACCGCAGGAGCATGGTGCAGGGCTCTTTCCCCCAAGGTCCTCTGGTGGCATCACGATGCCCCCCACCCTGAGACACCAGGACGTGATGAAAATAATCTGCCGTGGAGACCGTCCAACACACAGGTAAGGAGCTGAGTGGACGGCTCTCGCGACGAGACCGAGCGCTGGGATGGGTTGCCAAGAACCTTGTGCCAGGCAAGGTGGTGTGCGATAACGGTGCGAAATCTGCGGGGCCGCCCTTTAAGATCGGTAGGTGGGCACATCCTTGCCTGGCTATGTCATGAACCTGTCGTCCAGAAATTTCTAAGAGCTACCAGGGTCTGGATTGCACTGATGAAGAAGGCTCGAGGGTCTCTGCTGAGTTGCACTTCGCCGGTTCGCACCCTGCTCTTCGTCCCTCCTGGCTGTGTTTCGCGTACCCAGCTCAGCCTCCCCGCAACCGTCTCATTGTTGACGATGGCAACACGCTGGAATTTCCACCCTCCAATGCTCCAGCGATTGTCGCAGCAGCGCTAATTGCCATTACGGCAGTAAGAAGTGACACATGGCTTGACAAGCAGCGGTGCGGACCTCGGGGGTCGTTGAGCCACCGAAAGTGGAGGCAGGGAAAGAGCTCTGCACATCCTTGCAGTTTTGAAGTAGCCGTCAAAAGGTCAGTGCGGACGATGCCTTGTCAGCATGAGCATTTGTGGGGATCTTAGTTCTGGAACTATCGTTGGACACTATGAACATCAGGTACCGCCAGCCACGGAGGGAGGAGACGGCACAGATGCAGACACGGAGCCTTTCTCTCCGTCAAATCACAAGGACACGACAGTTTCTCAATTTTATCGGTCTTATTAGGCAGTGGTTCAGGGTCCTGAGCTTGTGCAAGGCGGCACCTCAGCTCTCAGGGTGCTTCATCGGAGGAAAGTCAGGGCTGTGTGAAGCTGTGCCGGAGGAGCGGAGGAGGAAAGGAGGAGGGTGGAGGAGGTATTCCTAGACTCCGGTCGTCCCTGCCTTGGAAAGAGGTTGGCGTGAATTTGAGGCAGAGAGGAAGATGAGTGTGCTAGTGCCCCTCAACTCAGCGGCTTGGGAATCAAGGCTCCATCTCTCACCATGAGTGCTTGGATGCCTCATTTCCTCCAACATGATCCCCGCATTAAGGCCATCAAAATGAACAACAGTTACTGGGTGGTCACCCTCCTGGATCCACGGTAGACAAAACAAAAAACTCAGCACTTTCCTTTCCACCCACCCAAATATAGAGTAAAGATGCAGGAAATGGGACCTTGCTGATTGATCATTGGTGACATCTGTGTGGTCTGCTTCACATTCTTCAAATGTTACGGTTGAACAACGCAGCTCGACGTGACAGCAGTAGGGTGCCAAGTAGCCGAAGTGGCAGGCAGCGCTGCAGCAGGCAAGGTGGCAGAAGCCTACTGGGTGACCTCGGGCAATCTTTATTTACCACCTCACCACGATGCAATGCAGGGCCACAGGGATACAACACCCAGAGACCAGTTTAAGATCATGGTGCACGACTATCTGCGTATCAAACACCGATGTTTTTGTATGTCGTTCCGGACCCAATAAGACTTTCTGGTAATCCATAAATGGGTCGAATGGCCCGAGCTGGCTCGCCACGCCCTTAGAGGTGTTGCTCCTGCCAGCAGCCAGGTCATATCTGAGCGGACATGCAGCACAGCCTGGTGGAGTCTGTACAGATCAAAAACGCATCCGGCTTTCCAACAGTTATGTGGATCGTTGGTCTTTCATCAAGATGAATCAGGCATGGATCTCTGATGGTTTGGCCCCAATTGCAGTGGTTCACCGATTAGTTGCTGGTCTACGTACTTTCATCTCCCAAAACAGAAATGGTGCTCGTGAAAAACTTATTTTTAAAATGAGCATTATGACATGCAATTTTTATTCTCAATTCCTAACTGTTCATTTTGCTGGTTTTGCTGGTGAGGAGACTAAAAGACACACCAGGTTTCATGAACAAAAACATATCCATTTCCTCATACTTCTTCTTAGAATTTTTTCACATCTGGGTTTCTCATTGGTTTTGGGGTCATGTTGCTCACAATTTTTTAACAGTGGCTGAGATGTCATATTTTTTTTTTTATAATTTTTGGGGGTCCATGTTTGCCTGAGAACAAGGCAATAATATAGTCCTTTGGAACTAAATGTGGATTCTAAGTGGCATTTTCTCCCTCACAATTTTAGAACAGTGGCTGAGAAGTAATTTTTATATTTTTTTGGGTCATGCTGCTTTGAAAGCAGCAATACTACAGGTACTGTCTAAAAAATGTAGTTTATAAAAAAAAAATTTTTAGACATTTGTTCTTCACAATTGTCAAAAGGGGCTCATGGTCATGTTTTGAATTTTTGGGGCAATTTTTGATGTGACATGTCAGCTTACTACAGGTACTTATTCTAATATAAGTGTTGTTTATATAAAGGACATTTGTTCTTCACAAAATGTCCAAAGTGGTCAAGGTCATGCTTGGAATTTTTGGAGGCATTTTGCTGTGGACATGCAGCTATACTACAGGTCTATTCTAAAAAATGTGTTTCTAACAGATTTGTTCTTCACAATGGTCATGAGTGGTTCAAGGGTGATGGTGCTGTCAGAAAACAGGAAAAGGGTAGGACACTGTTAATGGTCACATATTGCAAAAATGAACTTGTTTTTGCCATGTTCTTGTAACATAGCTATCATCCTTTATTGAGACAAACCATTTAATACCAATTAAAAAAGAGAAACAAAGACATGGGGGGATTCCATCCGATTGTAAAATGTGTTTCTAGAATTAAAGTACTTAAAAAAACTTGCATGTACAAAATAGCTGTAAAAAAAATCCTCTGAATTGTACAAGGGGAGGGTACAGGAAAACTTGACCAGATGTAGTTTATTTAGTGGAATGGAGTATGGTGCACGGACAGAGAACAAGAGTACAGAGACTCCATTTCCTTCAGCACGTTGTGTAATATGAGAAAAAAGAATGCCGAAGATAAAGGCCTACCTGGGTGTAACATGGAGCATTAACTCACACAGTTTTTCCAAGTGAAGCCTCAACTTGGTTCACACTCATTGGAGGGAGCATGGCGCTTACCAGGTTAATTGACTGTGTACTGAGGAAGCTGGTGTTCTCACACTTCGCTTCCGCACTCTGCTTCAGCACGACAGATTTCGTTGGCTATGCGTCATCAGGGCATTTTAACCTGCGTGTTATTAGATGCGGACGCCAGCCTGGGCTTTCACCGCACCCCACTGTAACTCCAGCCTGGGTCTATGCTGTGGCCAGGACTGGTATGTCAATGTCAGTGAAACTAAAATGTGGTTTGAAAGACTCCATTTTCCTGGCACTTTTTAAATGTGGGGGGTCATGAAGGTTTGGGGCTCATGCTGTGGCCCAGGCAGGTATAGTCAATGTCAGTGATTAAAATGGTTGGTTGAACGACTCCTTTTTCTGGACTTTTTAATCTGGGGGTTATGAGGTTTGGGCGCATGCATGTGGCCAGGCAGGTATAGTCAATGTCCCGTGAACTAAAATGGTGTTGCATAAGTCTCCCCATTTTCCGGCCACTTTTAAATTGGGGTTCTGCAGGTTTGGGGCTCATGCTGTGGCCCAGGGTCAGGTATAGTCAATGTTCCAGTGAACTAAAATGGTGGTTGAAGACTCCTTTTTACGGCACTTTTTTAAATCTGGGTGTTAGCAGGATTGGGCTCATGCTGTGGCCCAGGACAGGTATAGTCAATGTCCAGTGTGACTATAAATGGTGGTTGAAAGCCTCTTTCTTCCCGGGCCTTTTTAAAATCTGGGGGTTATGCAGGTTTGGGGCTCATGCTGTGGCCCAGGACAGGTATGTTCATTGTCCGTGAAACTTAAAATGGGTTGAAAGACTCCTTTTTTTCGGTCCACTTTTTAAATGTGGGGGTCATGCAGGTTGGGGGCTCATGCTGCGTTCCATGGACAGGGAATATTCAATGTCCAGTTCAAGTAGATGATTGTCAAATCATATGCTTCTGGCACTTTTTAATTTGTGGCGTGATGCAGGTTTAAGGGGTCATGCTGTGGTACAAGACAGGGATAGTGAATGGTTGGTGTGTTTTTTTTTCTGTGGCTTTTATAACCTAAAGGGGTTTTTGCCTAAGTGTAGACGTTCCTTTGTTGGGGGATGAACCCATTCCCCAGCCCGTTTTTTAAAATAATTTGTTGCCCCCAAGCAAAGGTCTGTCATTTCGATGCTCGCTTCAAAAAAACCTATCGGGGGGCCATACGACATCGCCCGATGTCGATCCCAAACGTAATCGCTAAAACACATTTGGGGTTCCCTTTTGCTGCAAACCAAAAAGATCAAGTAAAGATCCTTTCCTTAACCCCATGCGGGGTTCCAATTTCCCATGTTACAATCATAGCATCAGGTTTGCAAGGCAAAAAATCAGTCCTGGCCTCTCTGTGTTGGGGAAATAACAAACGGTTTCCCTGGGAAAAGGATCCCGAGGAGCGGTTTCAACCCAAAAACCCTTGTTAGCAGACGATTGGGGAAAATGCGCCTGTGGTATGCGGTTGAGATTTTCCCCGATCAAAAACGTGTCATCAGAGCCCACTCCCAGAAAACCGTCTGCAGTGGTCGCTAACTATAGCAATGAAGGAGCATGTCAGAGAGGAAGAAAAGTGGTATGATAAAATTTTTTAAATATTTTTTTAGAAAGTGGACTTAAAAATTTAGAAATTAAAAAAACAAAATTTAAAAAATTTCCTATAGTGGGAATATCTCTTCAAGGGACAGTGGAAGTCCTTGCTTTCCCACCTATTTTGGGTAAATTCTTTTTTTCCCTTTGGGGTCGGGTTGTGTACAGAGCCAACTGTCAATCACTTTATGTGGATGAAGTAAGCAGGATTTTCATTTTCTGCTTTAGTTTTTTTTTCTGTACTTTTTACTCAGAAATCCAGCTCCAAATCCTATAAACCTGTACATCACAGGGCTCAGCTTCTCCTTCTATTATATTCAGCTTTCAGATAGGCTAGCAAAAATCACCTGACATGTTTCTTTTAAAGGTAAATCTACATAGAATGAAAGTTCTGTAAAGTAACTTTGCACAAGTCCAATTCACAGCACATTACGAAGAAAATAGATGAAACTTTTCAAATCTCATCAGCATGCTGTAAAATGTTTCATACAAGAATTGATCAGCAATGATGATATTTAAATCCACTGCCTGTAAATTTCACAGCAAAATCTATCAGAAAATTCACATGTAACACATATAGATTCTGTTGTAGATTAATTACAAATTTGCATCCAAATCTGTGGTGGATTTTTTTCCATCTTATGTGGATTTACCTTAAAGGGATGTCTCACTACAAGGATTGCTTTTTATGTTAAAGATCTTGCAAAAACAAGTCACTTTGTACTGTAATATATGTCCATTAACAGTGTCATACCTAGTCCTAGATATCCCCTCTTGTGTGGGCTGCATCAGCTACTCAGGTCGCTATAGCTACAGACCTGTTCAGTCTCTCCTGATAGGCTGCCAGCACTGGTTGCTATAGCTACAGACCTGGCTTCTACTGCAGAACAGTAGAAGCCAGTAAACACTCCCCTGAATTCAAAATGAAACCAAGAAAACAAGACTGAGGTAAGATGAATCAATGTAGTGAGACAACCCCTTTAAAGCCCATTAGTTGTTGTTACAAATGCTCCTCTGAAGTGCTGGTGGATTATATTGCTGATAATATCTAAATGATTTCAAACATCTTAGATTTATACTAACCAATTGAAGCACGATAATCTTATGGGAATACTGTAATAATATTCTTTGTTCGCAAAATAGTTTTAAATGCATCTACTTACAGTTTACTCATCTTGATCATTAAAAGTCCTTAGCCTTAGCCTATGACTTTTTGAATTATTAGAAATTTCTGGTACATTATACCGTCATACAGGGATAAGCATCCCATATCTGAAATGCTACAGAGAAATTATGGCATTAGCAATCTAAACGGTAGTCTAAGGTTGATAAAGTATTAACTGCTAATATTTTAGTGGTCTAAAATTCCTTAGTGGCTTACTATCTAAGATCTTTAGTGCTTTAGATTAGCGGTAAGGGTAATGTTAACATCCCTTCCGTGTAAAACATGTCTGGAAGCTCATCTTTATTAGTTTTAATTATGTGTTTTTTTTTTTCCTTTTTATAATCAAAAGCTGGTAGTCTGTAGCTCTGAGGCATTAATAGGAATTACCAGTATAGATATATAAATTTTTGTGCTGATTATTTTATTAAATAAATAAGACAGCAAAGTATATTGGTACAAGGTTTTCTACAAATAAACCTAAACACTTGTTATAACTAGAGATGGGCGAATTTCTCCAAAATTCGGTTTGCCGACTTCGACGTATTTTCCGACAAAATCCGTTTCGTTCCAAATTACTTCGGGACGCATCTCGTTAAAAAACAGCTATTTCCTGGCTGCACAGAGCCTGTAGGGTGCTGTAGAACATGGTACCATGCTTAAATATGCAGAGGGAGCTTGGTTTGGTCTTCATACAATGCTGTGTTTTAGTATGACACGCATATGACTGCCGCCGCCATTAGAATCGCTTCACCCTTCAATTCCCTGGGCATTTACGGGGGCAAAACTGAAGTGGGAACGCAGCCTGACAAGGTAACGTCAGCGCCAGCTGGAAAGAAACGAGCTGAGGGCTAAGATCCTACCATAGCGTCAAAGGACACAGAAGTAGGTCACCGGAGCCGCCACAGATCGCAGCACAATACGGGGACATCACAGCAGGAGTCACCCTGCGAGGCCACAGCATCCGGTGTCATCTACCGACCATGTGTTGACCACACACTAGGTCATACACTTTCTCCCAGATGACATCTGACAACCCCAGCAAAGAGTCGGTTGGTTTGTCACACACAACCCCTAGTTGGCATGGCCTGGGAGAAGGTGAGGGGCTCTCACCTGTCCTCAACCCACCTCTGTCCTGTTCGCTTCCCACAGCCAGGTAACTACTATGTGCTGTGGCCTCTGCGCCACTATACAGTGAGGACAAAATATTTAAGAACAGTGGGCAGCAAAGAGGTGAGGAAGGCATCCGTTGCCTCTTGCAGAAACGGGCAAATAGTGATGAAGAGAGTTGCAATGGGGGGTTATGTTGTGAGTGGTCAGGCTTTGTACAGCGACACTGTTGAAGTGGACGGCGGCGACAGGCAAACACTAATCGATGTAGCCGATCGCACTTGGGAGCCGGGTGAAGCAAGCGAGGCTAGGACAAGGTATTCTGGTGCCTTAGTTAAACAAGGCATAAAGAGCCCCCCCAAATGAAATTTTCAGCCCACTCCATGCCTCCTTGTGCCCCCTTTTCTCCCTTGGATTAAGTGGCGCCTTACGCGGTCACCTACCCTCTACTACCCTTTGTCCCAGCCCTGGAAGCATTCCATTTTCTCTACATTAAGTTTTAGGAGATGGGAGGAAAAGAAGGAGGCTTTGGACAACAGGCAATCTGGGAACTTGGAAAGTAGAGAGTTAATGTGTGGGCCAGAGATGTAAAGTTGGGTGTCATTAGCATACTGGTGGTTTTGAAAGCCATGTGATGCTATCAGCTGACCCGGACCAACAGTGTACAAGGGTTCATCATTATCATTGGGAGAAGAGAGCGGCAGCTTGCGTGTCAGGCAGTGGCGCAGCCCGTAAGTCGGTAGTGTGGCCGGGAGTCAGCAGGGTGGCAGCAGTGCGAGGTTGGGAGCCAAACGGCCACGATTTAGACCACCCACTTTGCAGGTCCCAGAAAGTAGCGGCACAGGGGCTCACCGGGTCAGCGGCGGTAACAGTCAGTCAGTGCGGAGCTTTGGTGGTAAAATCACCTACTCGGTGGTGTGCCAGTTTTTTGACGAGACACCAGATGAGGCGAACATAACTATATGTAGAATCTGTGGGCAGAAAGTAAAGCGTGACCAGGGACCTAACGTTGGCACCACGGCCCTGCATCAACATCATGCAGTGTCACCATACGTGTTTCAGATGTGGTGGTCCATCCTGTCCCAACAGCTGCAGCACCCAGTGGCATGCCTCCCATTTCAGACAGTCAAGGCTTCACCACCTCTACCGAAGACAACTCCCTGTCTATTACATCATCTACCGGTCCAGATACTCCGCCCCCCGGGCACTCTGGTCCCCGCAGTCTTCACTTACGATTGACAAGAGACAGCAGTAGGCTCTGCCATCCAAAAGTGCAGAAAAAGCCCCTGCTTTTGGGTCCAAGTTGGGGGAACTGCGGGTTCCCCCTTTTAAAGGTGGTGGCCCTCTGACCTTTCAAAGAACGGGCCGGGAAATTTTGGGCATTCAACTTCAGCCATTGTAACGATAGGGTAGGGTTTCCTCTGGACCACCGCAAGCGGGGGTTTAGCGGCCAGGCAGGGAGGGGGGTTTTAAGTAGGTTCCCCTTTTTCACCAAGCCCGCGCAAGGCGGAGGGGGTTTCTGCGGGGGGAGTCCAAACCGGGTTTGCTCCCCCGGTTGCAAAAAAGCTTGCGGGGGGCAGTCGAGGCGCAGCTAGGTACAAAAAATTTTTAAGACGAAACTCGTAGTTAAAGGAAAAACCAACAGGTCAGGCAGGGGGGAGATTCAAGGTCAGGTAACGTAGCGAAAGGTGGGTAAAAAGGGGCCGAAAAGGAAGATGAACGGGGGGAAATTTATGAAAAAGAAAAAATTTATTTTAAAACGGGGGGAAATATTGAAGGGGGAAAAATTTTATTGAACGGAAAAAATTTTTTTTAACAGGGGGAAAAAACTATTAAAAAGGGGGATTTTGGGTTGAACAGAAATAAATATATTAACGGGGGGAATTATTGAACGGGGGGAAATTTGGGATGAACGGGAATAAAATTTTTAAGGGGGAAATTATTGAAAAAGAGAAAGGCCATTAAAAATTTTTGATGATCCAAGTGGACAGGAAATTCCCCGGGGACGCACAAAGTCACACACGGGGAAAAATGCTCAACCCGGTTGTTCAAGTCTTACACCCACTGCCAACTTTTCAAAAAAGGGTTTTGGAAAACTTTGCATGCCCTTCAGCCTTTTTTTTAACCCAAGCAAAACCACCTTAAGCCCCCGCAGCAGAGGCCCTCCCCCAATGGGGGAAAAGTTAAAATTTTCCAAATGGGGGAATTCCAGGCTCCATACTTTTGGAATGAACTTATGAAACAAGAAAGGCTATTAAGGGATTTATTGATGATTCAAGGGGAAGGGTCAGCCCTGTGTAATTTTAATGTCTCCAGTGGCAGCTCATGTTAAACCCCTTTCCCTTTTTGCTCGGGCCCTTTGATGCGGAAAATGGTATTTTTTCATTCCCAGGACTACAGGATGAAAAACGTCTTTTGCTGTTAAACGTTTCACGAACAGCGGTAATGGATCCCCTGGACCCCCCACAAGCGAGGGCCCAAAAGCCACCCCCAGGGAGCGGGGCAAAAATAGGCCCCGGTTTTCACCAAGCCCACCGAAAACCCGGGAAAAATGGGACTTGCTGCAGGGGGAAAGTCAACCCGGGTCAAAAACCCCTGACTTTAAATTGGGCTTGCGGGGGGCACCAATGTTCGGGGGTACAAAATGAAAGGGGTAAACTCGGAGTCGGGGCTAAAAGTGTAAGGCCCAGGACAGCCAGCAAGGATCGTGGAAAAGGGGACGGGGGCAAGGGGTACGGAAACACAAAAATATGAAAGTGAGGTTTAAGGGGAAATCTTTCTCTATAGGCTCTAAAAATTTTATTATTAGTTTTATTTTTTTTATAGCCCTTGGAGGGGGTTTGGTGTGGGGGACCCTTTTTCCCTTTAAACAAATGGGGTTTAAAAACTTCCACAGCTTTCAAAATCGGACACCGGGGATAATAGTTCAGAAAATTTTTTCCTTTATCATTTTGGTTGTTATCTGTTTATCATCTTTTTTAAACCCTTGAAATCTGTGGGGGATTTTATTTTTTTCCACAAGTAACAGGGGAAAGGCCTCCAAAAGGGCTTGTGTTTTTAGTTTAAATTTTTTTGGGCAAAAGGAATTTACATTTTTCATACTGAAGAATTTTATCCAAATCAGTTTTTCACAAATTTGGGTTTTGCTTCCCTTTTTTTTTCTGTCCCCTTACGGTTTTTTTACTGAATTCAATCCCAAAAATGGGACAGAATGCAAAAAAGCACCCCAAACCCCCCCCTGTAAATTTTTTGGGTTTCCCTTTTTTCAAAATTCATACGCGCATTTGAACAAATGGTGTAAACAGAAAAAAGGATTTTAAACCCCCACGGGTTTTTCTTCATGAGTGTTTGATTTGTCTCTGTCCTTCCTCAAAGGGCTTGGGGATGCAAACGACCCCTCACCAAAAAAAAATTCCCCTGCACTCTCCACCTCAATACGCAAGATGGGCTGACCCCCCTCTTCGTTGCCAAGTAAACTGCTGACTGTCCTCAAATTGTTTTTTCCTCGCTTATAGTGGTGCTGAGCCCCGACCACATACTAGTTTTCTGGTGGGGGGACCCAACGGGGGCAGGGCGGGTTTTAGGGGGGGTGAGGGCCGCTGACCTGTTCCCGGGGGCCTTTCCCAAATAAAAGTTATTTTCTGACGAACCACCGCTAGGGTTTCAGAAAGTCACGGGGTGAAGTTGATGACCTAGTCAACCAATCAAGAACCCCCTTTGGGGGGTGATCAAACACACCCGGCCCCCTTTAAAAGACAAAACCGGGAGTTCTGGTTTTCACCGAGTCACCCCGCTGCGGGCGACCTTTTTTGTGCGTGACCTGTGCCTGCTCCAGAATGTTTGCCACTTGCCCCTCGCTTTTGAAGAGGCCCGCCCCCCTCCTGGGCTGACATACTGATTGTTCAAAAATGGCAGACTCCGGGTTTAATGAAGATAAACTGTATTTTGAAAATACCCCCTGTATTTGACTCCCAAAAGAACCCTAAAAAGGGTTTGGGGAACCCCTTGGGAAAAAACTGCGCCAAAAAAAATGACACCAAAAATTAACTGGGATGTGGGCGTGGGAAAAACGAAGTGTATTTTACTGACTACAACAGCAGAAAAACGCTTAATTAACCTTTGGATATGAATTATGCTACAGGAAAAATTTCTTCTTTGGCGTTGAAAAAAACTGTTTCTTTTACTGATTACAACAGCAGAAACATGCTTAATTAATCCTTGGATATAAATTGCGCAAAAGAAATGAGCTGCCAAAAGTTAACAGGTATGTGGCGTGTTAAAACGACGTGTATTTTACTGACTACAAAAGCAGAAAAATGCTTAATTAACCTTCGGATATGAATTATGCTACAGGAAAAATGTCTTCTTTGGCGTTGAAAAACACCATTTTTTTACTGACTACAATAGCAGAAACACGCTTAATTAATCCTTGGATATAAATTGTGCACAAGAAATGAGCAGCCAAAAATTAAATGGTATGTAGATTGTAAAAACGCTGTTTAACTGAATACAACAACAAAAACAGGCTTAGATAATCCTTGGATATTCAAGGTGCTCCAGAACTGACCAGATAACATTAAAATGTATATGCAGCTGAATTGGACACACACTGGACTTCAATTCCAATAATCCACAAAATCAAAATTAGAACGTAAGAGAAGCAGTCTCTGAGAAAAGCTGTGACAACCCCCAAAAATCGCTGTATAAAATTTCTTTCTTTTGTTTGAGATCTCAGCTACTGGAGCTGCTGGAGCTGCAGCACGGCACAGAGAGAGGGGTGTGGGCAGCCAGCGTCGCGTCCGGACTTATATAGTGCGGTGACGACACAGAATCCCGCCGGTCTCTGATTGGTTTCATCTCTGCACATGTCATGTAGGCTACGCCCTTCTACCTCCCAGAGTTCTTTGCCCCATGTAACGCCATGTGCTTGCAGCCATTTTATCAATTAAAAACACGCTTCGTTCCCGCAAATCACCCCAAACTTCGACTTCGTTCGGAATCGAAGTTTTCCTGAAATTCTAAATGAATTCCACTTCGTTAGAATAAATTCGCCCATCTCTAGTCATAACAGTAATGGAGATGCCAACAGTTTTACGTTTTTTAGGGCAGCTGTATTTGCAATAAGTTATATCCTAAATATTACAGTACTTTGGTAGGTAGTACAAAGGGTTTTGTTACTCCAAGGTTATATGTGACATGTACTCTCAATGACATTGTTTGCTTTCCCCAAAAACTTCCTTTGAACAGAAAACAATGACAAGATATTTCAGCTACATATTACCTTTTCAGAATTTGGAGCATAAATATCTTCGCCTCCATGCTCTCCCAGCATATCTCCACCATCCTTACAAATCCTAAATCCTGTTATGCCCTTTAATAGTGCCATTTTGCTATTACCCCCTCCCCATATGTGTGGGGTGATGTTCAATGCCAATATATACTGTATTGTAAATAATATAACTGTAGTCATAATACCCTTGTCAAACTGAGTAAAGATTATATAGCACAATTCACATAGTGTACTCACCAAAGTGACTATAAACAGATCTATGCATTTTTCCCCTGAAGAAAAACATCTCGCTATGTTTAGTACCTCCAAAAATGCTCAATATAAATATATATATATATTAGAGATGAGCCAAATTTTTCGCAAAAAATCGTTTTGACCCGAATTGATTCACTGTGAATCGCGTTAAAAAACAGCTATTTGCTGGCTGCAGAGAGCCTTTATGATGTTGTAGAACATTGTGCCATGCTCAAATATGCATAGGGAGCATGACAAGCGTGACAAGCGTCGCTCTTAGAATCGCTTCACATTTCACTTCTCTGGGCAGTTACGGGGGCAAAACTGACCAAATAACTGAAATAGGAACGCAGCCTGACAAGGCAATGTCAGCGCAAGCTAGAAAGAGCCGAGCTAAGGGCCAAGATCCTACTATAGCATCAAAGAACGCAATAGTAGGTTCCTGGAGCAGGCACAGGTCACAACACAGTAAGGGTATGTCACAGCAGGAGTCACTTGTTGAGGCCAGCGCTACCGGTGTCATCTAGCAGCCGTGTGTTGACCACCAAGCTAACGGTTCTTGAGTAGTTGACTAGGTCATCCACTTTCTCACAGATGAAATCTGACTACCCCAGCCAAGAGTCGGTGGGTTTCTCAACACAACCTTTTTTTGGCATCCCCGGGGGAGGGGGCGGGGGCCCCTCACCTGTCCTCAACCCACTTGCCCATTGGGTTCCACAGCCAGAGTACTACTATTTTGCGTGGACTCTGCGCCCTTACGCGAGGTTTAACTATTTACACTATGGGCAAAAAGAGGTAGGGCAGACACCCGCTGCTTTTTCGGTAGGCGGGAAAGTAGTGAAGAGGAAGGTGGCAGGGGTTTAGTTACGATATGATAAGCGATTGTGTCAACTATCTTTTATGGATCGATAGTTGATATCGCAATTATCATGCCGTCCGATATCGATGACAGATTATCCCCGATGACCATTAAAGTTATGGGAGGGGAACAACACTTCATTCTTACCCCAAAACAGGGGTGGAGAACGGAAATTTTAGCATCCACAACAGAAAAACTGGATATGGCTACACTTGGCAAGAAAATTAGGCAACAAAACACAAAAAAAAAAGTCACAAAACATTCACTACCCATGTCTTGTACCACAGCTGCCCCTTAAACCCATGCCCCACAAATTAAAAAGTCCCAAAAGAAAGAGTTTTAAACCCCCAATTTTATTTAGTGGACATTTGAAATATTTTGTCCGTACCACAGCCAAACGGAGCACTGAATGAAATAAAATATTAAAAAGTTATAGGGATTACAGTGGCGGTTTTGCCCCCACTGAAACAGCGTATTTACTATCAAATATGATAACAAAATATGTTACAACTGGTCTTTGCACCAAACAGACGCACGGACTGCAATAAAGTTTTTTAAATTTTATAGGTTTTAAAATGGCACCTTCAAAAAAGATACAGGCAATTTCTATAAAAATAGGGATAACACAAATGCGTACAATGAGCCTTTGGGGCAAACAGACGCAGGGACTGCAATAAAAATTTTTTTAATGTTTTATGGATTAATATGGCAGCCTTCAAAACAAGACACAGCTAATTTACTATCAAATATGGAAACACAAAATCGTACAACGACTCTTTGCGGCAAACAGCGCAGACTTCAATAAAATTTTTAAAAGTTATGGAGATTATGGAAACACGACCCAGTGATTGCAATAGAATGAAAACACGGGGCAATTTCAACTCTTTCAGACTGCTGGCCAAAAAACAGGAAAAAAACAATTTTTTTTCAATTCAAGATCAAAAAACCACTGAGCTCAAAAATTTCCTTTTAAATCCCTTTCCCCGTCACCCCCCCCCCCTCGCATGATTGCATTTGAAAACACAGGACAATTTCAACTCATCAGAGGTCCGCTGCCAAAAAGTGGAAAAAAAAATTTATTTTTCAATTGAAGATCACAGAGCACGTGAGCTGCAAAATTTTCCTTAAAAATGCCTCCCTCCCCCCCCCGCCTACCCCCCCAGCCCCCCCCCCGCTCCCCCGCAGCTGCACACACCAGTAGATATCCTTAAAACTTTCTCTAACTAAATAAGAATGAAATTCTCTAATCTAACTCTATTTTAATGTTTAAAATGGAGGTTCTTTTATTAGAAGAGACTACTATCAGAACTGTTTTGAACAGCTATTGGTTTAAACGCAGGAGACACGCCGCTGTGAAATGTGAAGACAAGTATGGTCAAACAGGAAAATTTTTGCATAGATAAAAAAGGGTACGCAATTTTTTTCAGCCCAAAGAACCATCACCGCAAAATGGTGACGTTGTACATCCTCCCCACCCCCATCATCCTAGCTGATTGTCTGGCTGCCAAAATGCAGGAAACGCTAAAATGACGCGATAAATAAAAGATTATCTGTAAGATTGTCACCTAAACTATCACTATCGAAATGTCCGGGAGCCTAAAAACCCTGCCGATTTCAACTTTTGAGATATCGTTTCATCCCTTTTTAAAAAGCGTCGGGCTTGTACAAGGGCCGTTAGGAGGACGCAGACGGACAAACACAAAATCGAGTAGCGATCGATTGGGAGCTGGTAAAAAGGGGCTTCATCGCTCAACAGGAAAAAAGGGCGGGCGTCACAGCCGAAAAGTTGGTATGGGGCCCGGGGAGTCATGGGGGCACATTTGAGTCGGGCCAAACGGCCACGGGGAGCGGGCCCCCCACCTCTGCTAAGGGCGCTTCTTTCCAATCACCCGGTCTAGATGCCCTGCCCTGCCACTTAGGCACAGCAGCTTTCGCCGAGGCTTTCCCCAAGAACAGCAGATCCCTCCCCACCCTACGGCGCAGAAGCTGACCAAGGGGTGGACTCTCATTAGAAATGCCATGCAGGGCAAACAATTTAATCTGTTCCCAAAACAGTTCCTTACGCTTAAAAACCATTGGAAACATACTAAAAAGGGCCCAGGAAACTGCATGCCTTTAGCCATTCCTAAGCCAAACACACCCTCCTTGGCGGAACAGAACAAGAAACATAAACAGAAAAACAGAGCAAAACGGAGAAATCTATGAACAAAAAAGGTTTAAATGATTTATTGTTATCCAACGGACGGGGATACCCACGTGAAATTTTGATGTCACCCATGGCAGTTCATGCGGACACTTGTCGTTTGCTCAGGCCATTCAGGAGGCCACTTTATTTGTCAGTCGCCGGGACAGGGGATAATAAAGTCTTCCACTGCTTTAGCCCGGGAAAACGATGCGCAAAATCTTCTGGCAGAGGACTAGAGGGGTGGCGACTACATCCATGGCCACATGAGTCCGGTGGGGGGCCCTGGGGCACCCTGAAGGGTTTTGGGAGAGGGGAGGAGAAAGTAAGAGGGGGAGAATTAAGGATGGATTTAAGGGGGGCAAGGGGGCTGATGGGGGGCCACAGAAAAGGATTTCAATAGTCTAAGCGTGAGATACGAAAAAAAAAAATGGACAAGATTTTTTCAAAGTGAAGGAATAGGGTTTGGGGAATATTTTTTATGTAGGGAAGGGAAGTGTTGGGCATGTGGGTTTTAAAGGCCAGATTGAATCAAAATTTTCCCAAGGGAGCGAACTTGCGGGGCCGGGAGAAGTGAAACATTGATATGATAGAGGACTATCTGCACCATCGTCCATCCTCTCGCAGGCTTACCGGGGGGGGGGGGGGGTTTCTACAACGCTCCGTCCCCCTCCCCCCTGCTGGGTTTTGGGTGTAGGAGCATACAGCTCCATCTGCCGCAACCTGATTTCATACTGTGTTGTTTAATTAGTGATTTTCATCCAGAAGGCAGAGAGAAAAAAGAGAAGACAAGGATAACTTCTGGCTTGCCACCTTCTTGGCCCCTCAGTCTGGCCAAGAGGGGGCCTTTTTTCACCCCCAAAGGGGGGAGGGCAAACTCAAGTCCCAAAGAGAATCCTTGTATCATTGGCCATGCCTATCTGCTCCATCGTCACCTCTACTTTCTTTTCGGGGGGTTCCTCAGGCTTATGTACCACGACGGGCTGTGGGGGGGGGGGGGAAGGGGAGGAGCAGAACCATTCCACAGCAGCAACCGAGTTTGGAGTTTTATGAGCGCTTTTTTCACCCCCTTAAGGAAGATCCCAACCACGCGACCTGGGAAACCATAAAACCTGGTTCTTTTGACTCCCTGCCCGCTGCTTTCTGATGCTGCCACCTGCCTCTGGCCTGATGTCACACATCTGCTGCCTGCTGCTCATTCTTTTACCCCCATTTTACCGGACTGGTGTTGCACCCACCTCCCCACTCTTCATGGGCATTATGTAGCCTTCTGATGCCGTGCCACATCACCCCCAGGGGCCCCCATCTGCGCTGCTGCTATCGTCTCAAAGGTTTCCAGCACTCCTTGGGTTTTGCTGCTGTTTCCGCTACCTCCTCATTATTCCCTTTGCTGTTGCCACCCCAAAATTATGACAGATGTGATGAGCTTGCTTTTGCTACCCCCACCTCCACACGGTAATTGTCCACCTGTAAGCTATTTATCCTTTCACCTCCACAATCTGCATTTGTCCCCTTTGGTTATCCAGCTGTGCCAATGATTTGCTCTCTCAGTCGACCCCCCTGTGGTTTCCTAAAGCTGTTTCCACCCCCCCACCACTCTATGACGTTGCCCCTTAGTTTAATTTTCCCCCCTTTTTTTAATCTGTAAAAGAATTAAAAGGGCAAACACAACCGCTAGTTTCGGAAAGCCGTAAAAGGTAGTAAGTCCTTTTTTTTCATCAGGATTGTTTGTGTTTTGGCCAAAAGAGGAGTGGATACAGAAGACACAAATATTCCATTTTTTATTATCTTTTGGACAACTCCTGTTTTTTTTGGGGTTTACAATAATGGATTTTTGACCGACTGAAAGGGACACTGAAGGACAAAGGAAGGGCAAATCATTAGTGACGTCAAGGGAAAAATTACGACGACACTCCTCCATCTTTTTGGGGGGCTCTCATTTCAGCTTTAACAAAACACCACAATAATGAAAAAATTTAAGTTTCCACAAAGCAATAAACCAAAAAGGGCGATCTGGCTGGGGTTTGTGATGTTGTAGGGCAAAATACACAAACACTATATTGACACGAATTCCCCCCAAAAAGTGGATAAAATTAAATCTTGGACACTAGTGGTAGCGATTTCGTTGGCTTCGACATCGGGGGATAGTCGATAGTCGGCCCTCATCGATAAGGTTTTCGATAGTGAGCAGTCGTTATGAGCGATGACCATTAAAAGTCTATGGGAGAGCAACAACACCTTCATTCTTACACCCAAACAGGGCTGGAGAAGCTGGAATTAACATCCACAACAGTCAAATGGATACGTGCTACATCTTAGGCAACACACTTAGGTTATAAAAGCCACAGAAAAAAAAAACACACACCATTCACTATCCCTGTCTTGTACCACAGCATGACCCTTAAACCTGCATCACCCACAAATTAAAAAGTGCCAGAAGGCAGTATGATTTGAACCATCATCTTACTTGAACTGGACATTGAATATCCCTGTCCTGGAACGCAGCATGAGCCCCAAACCTGCATGACCCCCAGATTTAAAAGTGCCGGAAAAAGGAGTCTTTCAACCACCATTTTAGTTTCACTGGACATTGACTATACCTGTCCTGGGCCACAGCATGAGCCCCAAACCTGCAGAACCCCAGATTAAAAAGTGTCGGAAAAAGGAGTCTTTCAACCACCATTTTAGTTGAACTGGACATTGACTATACCTGTCCTGGGCCACATCATGAGCCCCAAACCTGCATGACCCCCAGATTTAAAAAGTGCCGGAAAAAGGAGTCTTTCAACCACCATTTTAGTTTCACTGGACATTGACTATACCTGTCCTGGGCCACAGCATGAGCCCCAAACCTGCAGAACCCCCAGATTTAAAAAGTGCCGGAAAAAGGAGTCTTTCAACCACCATTTTAGTTTCACTGGACATAGACTATATCTGTCCTGGGCCAAAGCATGAGCCCCAAACCTGCATGACCCCAGATTAAAAAGTGCTGGAAAAAGGAGTCTTTCAACCACCATTTTAGTTTCACTGGACATTGACTATACCTGTCCTGGGCCACAGCATGAGCCCCAAACCTGCATAACCCCCAGATTTAAAAAGTGCTGGAAAAAGGAGTCTTTCAACCACCATTTTAGTTTCACTGGACATTGACTATACCTGTCCTGGGCCAAAGCACACAGCAAAATAAAAAAGTTATGACTGTCAGAATAGGACAACATAAAAACGTAATTTTTTATAGACCTATTTCTATTTTGTAAAAGTATAAAACATAAAAAACTATATAAAATTTATACCATTGCAATTGTACCGACCCCATAGTAAAGTTATCACATCATTTACAGTGCACGACGAACGCTGTAAAATTAAAGCCCAAAAAACAATGGTGGAACTGCGTTTTTCCCCCCATTTTCATGGTCCAATGCTAAAAAAAACGATGGAACACCAGTGCACCCAAAATGCAAAAATACACCCCTATTGAGATCCATGAAGGGTTTTTGAATCTAAAATGGGGTGACTTCTGGAAGGTTTCACCTGTTCTGGTACTTTGGGGGCTTTGCAAATGCGACTGGCCCCCCCAAAAATCCTTTCCAAAAGCCAAAAGCGCTCCCCCTTTCCCCCTGCCAGCGCCCAAACAGCGTTTACACCCAATGTAAGCTATTGCCAAAACTTTTAAAAATTGCTTAACAAAGTTTTGTTTTGTTTTTTCCAAAATTTCCCTTGTAAATATAAACTTTTTTAAGCTAAAATTTGCGATTTTTGGGAAAAACATTTTTTTTTTTTTTTCACAGCCTAATGCTAAAAAAAAATTGTAAAACACCGTGGGGTCTATATACTCATAACACCTTATATTATTTTAAGGGGTGTTTTCCAATATGGGTCTTTTTGGGGTGTTTATTAAGTTTTAGCCCCTTTAGGGCCCTTTAAATTTTAAATGGCGCCTAAATAAAAATTGAATTTGAAAATGGACCCCAGGCCCAGTAGGTGCCCCTCCATTCTGGGGTTAGGGGTGAGCCAAAAAATGAAGGGGGCACATAGGGGTTTTTTCCCTAAAAACGGCAAAAGGGGGGAAATTATATTTATTGATTTCCCTAGTAACATTTACCGTATTCCAGTGAATAATGGATAAATATTAAAAAAATTCCCAAAAATATGAATTTTTGGAAATTTCACCCATTTGTTTTAAATTTTTGTGAAATACCTAAAGGGTTAACAAATTTCTTAAAACTGTTGAAAATTTTAAAGGGGTATAGTTTTTTAAAAAAGGATCATTGATGGGGTTATCTAACAAAGGGCCCCCTCAAAGGGACTTCAGAGGGACTGGTCCCTAAAAAAAGGTAATTGAAAATTTTCTTGAAATGTGAAAATTACTACTAAATTTTAAGCCCTCTAATGTCAAAAAAAAAGTTTTTTTAAAAAAAATTTGCCAACTCAGTAACATATGGAAAATGTATTTAAAAAATTATTTTGGGGTGAATAATTATTGTCTTGCAGCAAAATTTTGGAACTTTCAAATTGCAATTTTTTTTCAAATTTTTCATGAAATTTTGAATTTTTCATGAAAAAAAAGTTGTATGGATAAAATTTTTTTACAAACTTAAAGCACAATGTGCCCGAGAAAACAATTCAAATAAATGGATAGGTAAAAGTGTAAAAAATTTATTCTCAAAAAAGTGACACATGTCAGATTTTAAAAAAATGGGGGCTGGTCGGAAGGCCAAAACTGTGGACCCAAAGGGGGTTAAAAAGCGCCCGGGATGATTAATGCCCCCCAAGTGGCTTGCGGGGGGTTTTTAAAAACGTTTTGAACGGGGCTGACCAAAATTTCGGGTGAAAGACGACAGATATCTGGCGCGGCCCCGTTGATACATGTCGCCCATTATGTTTTAACTTACTGTATATGTTTTCATAAATTATAGACTGGCATTGATATCTTTGCTGATTTATAAGTACACCTGTTGTTACAAAACTAATTACCATCATTTCTTAGTCATCCATTTAATGAAATTCTGATATTATGCAGTCACCACTGGTGGAGGATTAGAACATAAAATTTTACTATCGTGATGAATGTATAAACCAAGCTCCTTATCTCCCCCTAGTTTTGGCTAGTTGAAGATAAACCACTATCATTTAAACATGTCTATGCAGAAGGTCTGAAACTAGATGTTAGAAAAACCTAGCTCTGAATACTGTAAAAGCATATACAGAAAATAACCACAACAGTAGTTTTTTAAATGATGGCAAACATTAACTTTAAGGGTTTCTTGCTAAGTGTTACCTAAATATATTTGACAATCTATTACAGTATTTGTATTTAATAATAGTGAATAAAGCAATTTTCATGTCTGACAAGCTATATTTTCAGATCCATTCTGAATGACAGGATTTTGATGAAATTATTTGCTTTGCCAGGGAAAATGTCAGTTATAAGGAACTGATGACCTGTGTACATGTGTCATTGGAAGGCCTGTTATCTTTAGCCCATAACATTTATATTTCCAAGAACACCCCCAACCTTTAAATAACAGGGCACTATTTTGTGTCAAGCCAACAACTAAGATATTTATAAATTTATCTTCTATGTGCCATAATTATAACCAAAGCAAAATACCTTCCAAATTTCCTCATCATGTTGTTTTTGCAAGCACCATCAGAAATTAGGGGGATGCTAATGTTTTTTAAACAGGCAATAAAAAATCAGCACTGGGAATCCATGAAAAACAATCCCCTTTTACATCCCCGTAGAATTCCACGTTTTCTTTTTTTTTCATCCTCTTAATTATTCATTTTCATGGTGTGAGCATGCTTTATATTGTCTGGTCATTAGTTTCAAATCTAACAAGTGATTAAACCTAAACGTTTATGCTATGTATCAACTTTAACAATGTAAGCTTCAATAATGTTCATTAAAAAAACATTCAAATAGTTTAACCCCCTATGGCTGCAGTTTTGACCTTGCTGACAGAGCCCCATTCTTGAAATCTGACATGTGTCATTTTATGTGAGAATAACTTTTGCCTATCTCTGTGATCCAGAAATTGATTTCTCATGACACATTTTGCTTTAAGTTAGTAAGAAATTTTGGTCCAAAATATCCTTGTTTATTTGTGAAAAATATCAATATATTATGTCTAAATTTTTTTGCACATTTTCAGTGTTTCCATTATTCCAAACATGATGAGTGACCCGGAAATGCAATTTTTTGATTCCCGTTCCCCGCCAATTTCAGAGAATTCCTATTGACCCTGGTGTATTTGGCTCAGAGTGGAGGAGCAAACCCATTGGCTTTGTGGTCTATTTTCAAAAAAAATTTTATTTTAGCACCATTCGATTTTTGGACACCCGAGGGGCTAAAAATTAATAAACACCCAAAAAGACCCATATTGGGAAAATACCCCCTTTAAAAATATATCCAGGGATGTTTCAGCTAAATCTGATTTTACTGAAAATGTTTTTTTTTACAAAGGCCTGGAAAAAAAAACCCCAAACTTTTTTTACAAATTTATTCCAAATTTGGCAATAACCTATATGTGGAGTAAACTGGTTTGGGCCCCGGGGAGAGTGTACAAGGGAGGGGGTGCTATTTGCTTTTGAAAAACAAATTTTGGTGGGGGCCATGTCGCATTTCCCCAAATCCCCCAAAGTACCAGAACAGGCGAAACCTTCCAGAAGTCACCCCATTTTCAACATTCCTCATGGATCTCATTTAGGAGTATATCGTGTATTTTGGGCCACAGGTTTCCACTTTTTTTTTGATTGGGGCCCTGAAATTTGGGGGAGGGATTGAAACGCAGTTTTCCCATTTTCTTTTGGGCTTAAATTTTACAGCATTTGATGTGCAGTATAAATGGCATAATAATTTTCATGTGTTCCCTACAATTACAATGGCATAAATTTTTTATAGTTTTTATTATGTTTTTTTAAATTTTTCACAATAGTAGTGTTTATAAAAAATTGCGTTTTTATGTCATCATAGTCTGATAGCCATAACTTTTTAATTTTTCAGAGCTGATTATGGGCTCTTTATTTTTTTTTGGGGATGGTTGACTTTTTATTGTACCCTTTAAGGGGATATCATGCTATGATGACTTTTTATAAATTTTTTTGTGAGGCATTTTGATCAAAATACAGCAATCTTGGTAGTGTTTTTCATTTTTAATTGTGGGCCTGACGGATATAGAAACTAGCTTCACTCGCAGGTCGATACTTACAACTTTCCAAAAATTTTATATTTTTTGATGTTTTTTTCTGTTTTAAAAAAAAAAACATATTTATTTAAAAAAGAAAACACGCTTTTGCATTGCAGCAGTCTGAGAGACATAACTTTTTTATTTGTCTGTATACGGAGATATGTAGGGACTTGTTTTTTGTGGGAGGAGTTAACATTTTTATTGGTATAATTTTGGGGGGACAAGGCTTTTTAATCAGTGTTAAATCTGTTTTTTAGAAGGTAGGGTAGAGTAAATACTGCAATCCTGGTAGGGTTTTTTGATTGTATTTTTAACAGGGCTAACTGTGCAGCATACAAGACAAGCTAGTATTACTCCCTTTGGTCTAGACTAGGCATCCTCAAACTGCGGCCCTCCAGCTGTTGTGAAAACAACTCCCTCATGCTATATAATTAATCTAAACAGTGGGAATGATGGGAGTTGTAGTTTCCCAACAGCTGGAGGGCTACAGTTTGAGGATACCTGGTCTAGGCGATTATGATGATACACAATTTATATAGTTTTTTTATGTAAAAGCACTTTAAAAAAGGTTGTTATGCATAAGGTGATACCAAATATGATTATTTATTTTTAATCTTTTTGGGAGCAATTGTCATTTGTAAAGGGGAAAAATTGTGTTGTAGGTGTTTTTATTTTATTTTTCGGGTTTGTGTTTTATTTTTACTTTTTCAACAATTTTTCACTTTTCTCCATAAAAGATTTGTATCAGTGATGATCCTCAGATCACTGATGTAACAGAGATCAGTACAGAGCAAAACTGCTCTATTCTGGTCTCTATGGCAACTGTCACCATGTCCGACAATGCCCACAATGCATTATGGGACATGGTGATGTCGCAGACAGCCCAGATGCTTTAACAAAGCATCCGGGCTGTCAGGCTCCTTCTGTGTCTTAGCTGTGACGATCGTAATAGATCACAGCAGCTGAAGGTTAATCACCCGCTACCAGCGCTCACTCTAGCCATGGGGGATGCGGCATGAGGCCAGTGGTAATATACCACTGGTTCCATGTCTCGATTGTGCAGAGTTCGCTTATGAGCCTGCACGATGTGCAGGACGTACCAGTACACTTATTTGCGGAAACACACTTCCTGCTGGGACGTACTGGTACATCTTATGTCGGGAAGGGTTTAAAGGGTTTTCCTATCTGGCTATTTCACAGAGTCTGCTCTTTACAACCAGCTTCATGTTATCACTTCCTGTTCAGGCTATCACTTCCTCTTCAGGCTGACATTTCAGCTCTGCTATTCCTAACTGAGCCTGTTAGAGGGACATTGGCGATGAAAATGTTTTAGCAGCAGGACATAAGGCTACAGAGCTCATAAGGGTTAAAGTTTGTTAGTAAGAAAGATAAACTGTGCTGCTAATAAGACACAGCAGGAATTTATGCACAGACAAATTCTAAAAGGGATCAAAATCAGTTCAGCAGTGTATGGTAATAATCTTTATTTACCTTTTCCTACATGTTGAAAGCTGATTACTGTGATGATAACACACCTATAAAATGGATCATGAATAGCATTGGTTTAGTAATGTATAACTTGTATAACTTTCATAAAGGCATATCCACAAGCAGCACAATCTTTTAATTACAATTCCTAGATTACAAGGTTGTCTGAAAACTTGCTGCCTGTCGGTATTACAGAATTTTAAAGGGATCTTGAAGAAATCTTGGTTTCACATCACTGATGCAGGTAACAGGAGATTTCCAGAACACATGTATCATAAATGTTACCTTGTCTGGTCTGGTAACCATCATATTTTAGAATGAGTGATGAGCAGTGGTAAGGAATAGGCACAATATGCTTCAGGATTTCAGACTGTATAATTTGAATTCTCTTTACTTTTTAGAGCAGCTTGAGTAAATGTCACACCGATCATCTTGCACAAAATTTTCAATCTTGAACATGTACTGGAATCTCACCAAGTCTGTTATCTAAGGCTGTTATTGACTTTAAATGCCACATGAAACTGTAAAAATTTTTACCAAGCTACATAACACAGCTAGATACAGCTTCATAGCTTCATGAAAATATGTTTGAGGCCCCTCATTATATTTTTCTCTAATATCTGCATTTATCAACCAGGAATGTGTATAAACTTTTTCACATTTTTGGCACATTTTTCAATTAAGGTAATTTTAGAATTTTGTTTTCTACTGCTACCAAGAAACATAAAACCCAAAAGGCATGAACCAATCTGCAATAAAAAGAAACATTTTGCTTCCATGTGATGATCAGACTGGATCAGTGTTCTAAAAAGAATTTAATATGTCTACATAAGTGTTAATATAATTTTGTAGCAAGGAATTTTCTGTGTTTTTGAAGCCCTTAACTGTTTCTGCTTTGACCAGCTCTTGGCTATTCGATAGATTCACAGTTCTTATGATAACTAATATATACTCTATCTCCCAAAAGTGAGTACACCGATAAAAAATTATATTGTATTAAATCTTTTCAGGGGACAACACTGAAGATGTGACACTTTTACACAATGTAAAGCAGCCAGTGTACAGCTTGTATAACAGTGTAAATGTGGTGTGCCCTCAAAATAACTAAATACACAGCCATCAATGTCTAAACAGTTGACAACAAAAGTGAGTACACCACTAAGTGAGAATGGACACATTTTTCCCAAATTGTCAATATTTTGTGTGGCCACCATCATTTTCCAGCACGACCTTAATTCTCTTGGGCATGGAGATCACTAAAGCTTTACAGGTTGCCACTGAAATCCTCTTCCACTCCGAGGACATCATGGAGCTGGTAGATGTTAGAGACCTTGCTCTCCTCCACATTCCGTTTGAGTATGCCCCACTTATGCTGGAAACATGCTTGGCCAATTCATGAACCTTTACCCCCAGTTCTTTAGCAAGGCAGTGGTCGTCTTGGAGTTGTATTTGGGGTTGTTATCATGTTGGAATACTGCTCTTCAGTCCAGTTTCTGAAGGGAGAGGATCATGCTCTGCTTCAGTATGTCACAGTACATGTAGACAGAAGACACAGAAAGAAAAACACAGAGGTGGCACTCTATGGTGAAAGTATGTCTGAAGTAAAGCAATTAAAACAACAAATGGAAAAGGTGCTCATCTAGAACTGTTGTGTGTATTATTATAGAGGCACAACACTTGTATGGGCATGGGTAGCTCTCTCCGAACAGCAGCCGCAGGTCACTCGCAGGTTACTCTCTCCAGAGCCGCAAGCAGGCAGTGGGAACAAACAGCAAAGATGAAGACGAAAAATGGGACCTGACGCTCAATTCCAGGAAGAAAAAAACCCTCGTGGTAAGAAAGGATATGGTTTTAAATAAAGTTTTTTTTATTCCATTAAAAATGAAAAGAGAGTTACCCTTTCCATGTATACAAAATACACTTATAACGCATTTAGCACCATTAATCGCTTCTTCAGATAAACACATTTTTATCTGAAGAAGCACCTAATGCCTTTGCAGTACACGTAGGCATTCACAATTCCCTCAATAAACTATAATTCCCCACAGCCGACAATACTTATGCAGCCCTAAACCATGGCACTCTCAGCACCATGCTTGACTATAGGCAAGACACACTTGTCTCCTCACCTGATTGCCACCACACATGCTTGACACCATTTGAACCATTACGTTTATCTTGGTTTCATCAGACCAAAGGACATGGTTCCAGTAATCCATGTCCTTTGTCTGCTTGTCTTCAGTTAACTGTTTGTGGACTTTCTCGTGCATCAACTTTAAAAGAGGCTTCCTTCCTGAACAACAGCCATGCAAACCAATTCGATGCACTGTGTGGCATATCATCTCATCACTGATAGGCTGACCTTCTACCCCTTTAACATCTGCCGCAATGCTGCAAGCACTGATATGTCTATTTTGAAAAGACAAATTCTGGATATGACTCTGAGCACATGCACTCAAATTCTTTGATCAACAATGGTGATCCCTGTTCTGAGTGGAACCTGTCTTGTTAAACCACTTTATGCTGCAGCTCAGTTTCAGGGTGTTGGCAATCTTCTTTTTGCCTAGGTCATGTTCTTTGCCATGAGGTGTCAAGTTGAATTTGCAGTGACCAGTAGGGATGAGCGATATTATCGACATAAGTTGAAATCGGCACGGTTTTTAGGCTTATCAGAAATTTCCGATCACGCGATAGTTTAGGTGAAAATCTTACAGATAATCTATTACTATCACGTCATTTTCTAAGTTTCCTGTCATTTTGGCGGCCAGCCAATCAGCTCCGAGGATAGAGGGAGGTGAGGAGGATGTACAACTTCACCATTTTGTAGTGTATGGATCTCATTGGCTGCAAAAATCACGTGACCTCGTTTTCTCTATGCAACTGCATTTCTTGTTTGAGCTCATACTCTGTCTATCACACTTCACAGCAGGACGTGTCTCTCTGCGTTTAAAACCAATAGCTGTTCTAACAGCTCTGATAGATAGACTCTTCTAATACAAGAAACCATCCATCTACCTACAGCTTAGAATAGAGTTAGATTAGAGAATTTCACTTCTTATTTAGTTAGAGAAAGTTTTAAGGATATCTACTGGTGTGTGCAGCTGCGGGAGGGGGGAAGGCACGGGGGGGGGGTGGCAGGATTAGAGGCATTTGAAAGGAAGATATTTTGCAGCTCAGTGTGTTCTGTGATCTTCAATTGAAAAATAATTGTTTTTTACCACTTTTTTGGCCAGCAGACCTCTGATTGGAGTTGAAATTGTCCCTGTGTTTTCAGTTCTATTGCAATCACTGTGGCAGTGGTGGGAGGTGGGGGGTGGGGCAAGAGGAGAGGCATTTGTTAGGAAGATATATTACAGCTCAGTGTGTTCTGTGATCTTCAATTGAAAATAATTGTTTTCTACCAGTTTTTTTGGCCAGCAGACCTCTGATAGCAGTTGAAATTGTCCCTGTGTTTTCAGTTCTATTGCAATCACTGTGTGTCAGTGTTCCCAAAAACCGGAATAACTTATCCCTATAACTTTTAAATAGTTTTATTGAAGTCCGTGCGTTTGTTTACCATAAAGAATTCAGTTGTAAGCATATTGTGTTATACAAAATTGATAGTAAATTAAGCCTGTAGTCAGTGGTGCGAAGTCCGCCTTATAAAACCATATAAAATGTAAAGACTCTTATTGCAGTCCGTGCGTCTGTTTGCTGGACAGAGCTCAGTTGTACGCATATTGTGTTATACATATTTGATACTAAATTACGCCTGTAGTCAGTGGTGCGAAGGCTGCCATATTAATCCATATAACATTTAAATACTCTTATTGCAGTCCGTGTGTCTGTTTGGCGCATAGAGCTCAGTTATACGCATATTGTGTTAGACATATTTGACAGTAAATTAAGCCTGTAATCAGTGGTGCGAAGGCTGCCATATTAATCCATATAACATTTTAATATTCTTATTGCAGTCCGTGCGTCAGTTTGGCACAACGAGCTGAGTTGTTCGCTTATTGTGTTAGACATATTTGATAGTAAATTACGCCTGTAGTCAGTGTTGCGAAGGCCGCCATATTAATCCATATAACATTTAAATACTCTTATTGCAGTCCGTGAGTCTGTTTGGTGCATAGAGCTCAGTTGTACGCATATTGTGTTATACATATTTGATAGTAAATTATGCCTGTAGTCAGTGGTGCGAAGGCTGCCATATTAATCCATATAACATTTAAATACTCTTATTGCAGTCCGTGCGCCGGGTTGGCGCAAAGAGCTCAGTTGTACGCATATTGTTTGGCGTTTGTTGAAAACTATCAACTGCAAGTCCTACTGGGCAGTTGTAAATCTCAGGGACTGAAAGAAGAACACTGTTGGTTTTGTGTTACGGTTCTTCCACCAGACCGCATTTCACAGGTATTTGAGAGAAACCATTCGGTTTCTAATCCTAGTTGGCTGTTGGAAATTAGTGGGATTTAAGAATAGCTGTGATTTGCCGTCTTTCAATAAGAGACTGTCAAAAACTCTTCCATACCTTTTACATTTTTATATTTCTGAACATGGAGTGAACTGCAGGTGGTAAGCGAGCAGAGAGGGGTGTAGGAAATGGAGGGAGAGGTACGAGAAAAGGTGCTCTTTCCAGTGCTGGCGACAACATGCAAGCCAGCGTATCGTTGGTTGCAGGACCGTCAGGCCAGTCAATGTCCAGTTCAACTAAAATGGTGGTTCAAAGACTCCTTTTTCAGACACTTTTTAATCTGTGGGTCATGCAGGTTTTGGGGTCATGCTGCGGTCCAGGACAGGCATAGTCAATGTCCAGTTCAACTTAAATGGTGGTTCAAAGACTACTTTCTTCCAGCACTTTTTATTCTGTGGGTCATGCGGGTTTGCGGGTCATGCTGTGGTACAGGACAGGTATAATCAATGTCCAGTTCAACTTAAATGATGGTTCACATAATACTGCCTTCTGGCACTTTTTAATTTGTGGGTCATGCAAGTTTAAGGTTCATGCTGTGGTACAAGACAGGGATAGTGAATAATCTGTCAGTTTTTTTCTGTGGCTCTTGTTGCCTAATTGTCTTGCCTAAATTGTAGCACGTATCCAGGTTGCTGTTGTGGATGTTAATTCCAGCTTCTTCACCCTTGTTTGGGTGTAAGGCTATGTCTACACTGCAGTGGACAAAAAATGACCTGAAAACGAATTACTAAAAACGTTCATGAAACTGAGTTTTCTGTCCACTGCCTGTCAAAAGCGGGCTGAAAAAACGTCCGTTTTTTGGTGCGTTTTTCGTTTTTTGGGGGCGTTTTTTTGAAGCGTTTTTTTGAAGCGTCTTTGCTCTGCTTTTTAATGTATGCAAAAAATTAGCCATTGGATTTAAGCTACACCCTACAGGTGGAGTTAACATTTTTGGGTAGTCACTTCCTTTAGATCACTGTAGCCATTGTGAGTACATTGCCCTTTTGTGTGCTGCTGCTACGTGCTACTGCTTTATTAAATTTTGCACCAGATTCTTGAAACCAAAATCCAAAAAAAACCCACATTATCTTTCCATACAGCAAGATAACTGTATTAGTATCAAAATCTGTAAAGAAAAGGTTTTTTAGCGGCCAAACCTCCCAAAAAACGCATTATTGCGCCAATTCCGTAAAAAAAATTATTTTTGGTGTCAGAAGCGAGCTCAGTTTATTAGCGCCAAAATTTTTAAAGATATTGAACTAAGCCCCCAAAGCCATCAAAAATCGGATTCTGGCACCGAAATCCATAAAAAATGTATTTATTTGCGTCAAAAGCTAGATCACTTTATTAGCGGCAAAATCTGTAAAGATACGGATTTTTGCCCCAAAAGCCATAAAAAATGGATTCTTGCGGCAAAATCCGTAAAAAACGAATTTTTGGCGTCAGAAGCGAGATAACGTTATTAGTGCCAAATCAGTAAAAAAAAATTATTTTAGTGTCAAAAAACCGTAAAAAAACGGATTTTTGCACCAAAATCCGTAAAAAACGTATTTCGGCGTCAGAAGCGAGATAACGTTAGTAGCGCCAAAATCAGTAAAAGAAAATTATTTTAGTGTCAAAAAAACGTAAAAAAAAACTTATTTTTGCACCAAAATCCTTTAAAAAAAAGTTTTTTTTGGCGTCAGAGGCGAGATAACGTTATTGGCGCTAAAATCTGTAAAAAAAAATTATTTTAGTCCAAAAAACGTAAAAAAAATTATTTTTGCGCCAAATTGCGTAAAAAACGATTTTGGCGTCAGAAACGAAAAACGTTATTACGCCAAAAAATCATTTAAAAAAATTTAAATTTTAGTGTCAAAAAAAAAAGTAAAAAAAAACAATATTTTTGCGCAAAAATCCGTAAAAAAACGTATTTTTAGCGTCAGAGGCGAGATAAACTTAAATGGCCTAAAAATCTTAAAAAAAAACCAATTTTAAGCCAAAAAAAACTAAAAAAACGGATCTTGCCCCAAAAAATGCAAAAAAAAAATTATTTTTGCCGTCAGAAGCGAGAAACGTATTAGCGCCAAAACAGAAAAAAAAAATTATTTAGTCAAAAAACGTAAAAAACTTATTAGCGCCAAAATCCGAAAAAAAAACGTTTTTTTTGCCGCAAGCGGAAACGTATTGCCGTTAAAATCTGTAAAAAAATTTAAATTTTAGTGCCAAAAAACGTAAAAAAACGGATTCTTGCGCCAAAATCCGTAAAAAACGTATTTTTGGCGTCAGAAGCGAGATAACGTTATTAGCGCCAAAATCTGTAAAAAAATTATTTTAATGCCAAAAAACGTAAAAAAACGGATTTTTGCGCCAAAATGCGTAAAAAACGTATTTTTGCCGTCAGACGCAAGATAATGTTATTAGCCCCAAAAATTTAGTTAAAAAAATTATTTTAGTGTCAAAAGACGTAAAAAAAACGTATTTTTTGCGCCAAAATCTGAAAAAAAGTTTTTTTGGCGTCAGAGGCGGGATAACGTTTTTGGGCCCAAAAATCTGTAAAAAAAATTATTTTAGTGCCCAAAAACGTAAAAAAACTGATTCTTGCGCCAAAATCCGTAAAAAAAAACGTATTTTTGGCGTCAGCGGCGAGACAGAAAGCGTTATTAGTCCCAAAAAATTTTAAAAAAAAATATTTATTTGCAAAAAACGTAAAAAAATGGATCTGCGCCAAATCCGAAAAAAACGTATTCTGGCGCCAAAATCCGTAAAAAACGTATTTTCCACAGGAAGCAAGATAATTTATTACACCAAAATATGTTTAAAAAGATTTAGCATCAAAATCTGTATAAAAAACAGATTTGACGCCAAAATCTGTAAATAAACGTATTTTTAGCGAAAAAAATAGAGGCGCAAAAATCGTTAGCGACCAAAGCATGATCATTTGATTACAAAAGGTACAAAAAAGGACACATCAGACACTTGTATGCAGATTTGATAATGAATAACCTTTGTTACAGGTGTTATAGGTGGGACTTGGGTCTCCTGGGAGGGTTTTCATTGAAAAATTGCGGCAAAAAACGCCGCGAAAACGCGGCAAAAAACGCGCCAAAAGACGTCCGCCGCTTTCCATAGACTCCTGTAGTAAATTTTCTGCCCTGCTCTGGCGTTTTTTAGAGCATGTTGCAAGATACGACCAGTGAAAAAAAACGAGCAGAAAAAAGAAGCTCAGTGTTTGACAGCAAAGGGCGTTTTTACTACAGAGTCTATGGAATGATTACAGTCGTTTTTTTTTCCCGCGTTTTTTGAAAACGAAAAACGCTGAAAAAACGGACGTTTTTCTGTGCAGTGTAGACATAGCCTAAGAATGAAGGTGTTATTCCTCTCCCACAATCGCTCATCACTAGTGACCAGTAACAGAGAACAGGAAGGCGATAACACCAAATTTAACACACCTGCTGCCCATTCACACATGAGACCTTGTAACACTAACCAGTCACATGACATCAAGGAGGGTAAATGGCAATTTGGGCACAATATCTCTGTTTTCACTTAATGGTGTACTCACTTTTGTTGCAGCAGTTTAGACATTGGTGACTGTTTGTTGAATTATTTTGAGGGCACACTAAATTTACACTGTTATAGAAACCGCACTCTGACTACTTTACATTGTATCAAAGTGTCATATATTCAGTGCTGCTGCATGAAAAGATATAATACAATTAGGAGATGGGCGAATTGATTCTAACGAAGTGAATTCGTTTAGAATTTCAGGAAACTTCGGTTCGGGACCGAAGTCGAACTTTGGGGTACTTCGGGTGAACGAAGTGTGCTTTTTATTGATAAAAAGGTGGGCACAGGGCTACTGGGGCAAAGCATTGGGAGGAAGAAAGGGGATGCCGCAGACAGTGCAAGATGAAAAGC